>JAPDSC010018165.1:0-10889 GCA_026290005.1 Latrodectus geometricus
TTGTTTTGAAACAAATATGCACATTCTTTATGAAAAAACTGGTTATTTGGGTTCTTCCATATTATAAATTGAAAATTGAACAAATGCATAGTGTAAGCTAAGCATAGCTAAGATATGCGAGTGGATGACTAAAGAGCTTCAAAGACTAAAAAATTAAAACCCATAAGACATTAATAGAACTTCAAGCTCAATAGCACCACCCACCACGGGATCCTACAAGAGATGACAGCCATCAGCTCTGGACATTACCATCCTCTGCACTTACCATGGTGTTAGCCGACACCTATACGCATGGAGTCACCTCTGGAGACAGTGACCACCCTTAACGTCAAACAAAAGGATGTGAACCCTTCGCTTAATCCATAGCAGATTAGCTACGAATGTAGTTAGGTATAAACTGATTAATACATTGGGGACCACATTGTACCACCATTCATAGGGGTTGCCATGCACCGCCAACACAAAGGGTTTTAACTGTCCATGAGTAGCTGGAAGCAAACAGAGGTTACAGCTACTCACGGAGAGCTCCTTCCCCTCGCTTTAAGTCAAAGGATGGAAAAAAAATAGAAATAGAAGAGGAAAAACAGTAAAGATCTCTGGGTACCTCAGGATTAGGACATCCATACTCACCTAAAGAAGGTGAGTTCCCATAAGAGGGCAAGTAATTTGAACAGGACTTCTGGTTTTAATTGCTTTTAAATTAGATTAAGAAAATTTCCATTGAATTAAAATCTGGTTATTGAGCTAAAATCTCAGCCACAAACATTTCACACGTTTACTGTGACATATCTTGATCAAGAAAAACATTCAAAGCCGCATTAGACTTTTACTATGGAATTTCATTTTTGAGTGATGCCAATCTTTGGGAATTAGAGCATTTGAATACATAAATAAAATTTCATAATATTTGACATTAACAACAAAATTAAACTTTTGTTAAAAATATTTTAGGGATATTTAAATTTTAAAAAACTGAGAGGCCATAACTTTTATTTTTACTGAAATTAGAGTTGAAAAATTTTTTTATTCATATACAAATTCTAAATTTTTAGATCATTAACCTTAAAAAAAATATAATATGCAAGCATGATCACTAAAATGCAGTATTTAAATCTAAATTGCTTCAGTTTGCAACATTTGAAGCACATTTCACTATGTATGAAATTTATTGAAATACATATAAATTCAATTATTTCTAAAAATAGGAGGAGTAACAAGGATAAGAAGTTTTTTTAAACTTTCAGCTTCCAAAATAAATTCTTAGTAGTTATTTCTACTTTATATCAAAAATATACTTACGGCGATGAGCTACATATCTGTAGAACTCCACCATAGTGCTGCATTGGAGGCATTGCACCACATAATCGGAGTGCTGGAAACGCCTTACAGCTTCTACAACATTGAATAAAAATTTAAAATTCTTGAACTGATATAATGATTACTACAAACATAAAAAATAGAAGTTACTTATTTTATTAAATAAAGGTATGAAGTAAATTATTTAAAATTATCCAGAAGAATATTATTTCATATAAAGCAATAAATAAATTTAAAAAGTAACAAAATTTAAATACTGTGTGCATTTATAATTAACTAAAGTTCCTCTCATAAGGCACATTTGTATCGCATAGTTTAACTGTGCAACTCTACAGGAAATCATTTTTATTTCCACCATGTTTTAAATGTTATTTAAAAATTGAACACAATCACTTTTAAAGTTAATATATCAGTGTTTTTAAATTTTAAAACACTGAACCATGCAATAAGATCAACCTCTTATAAAAATATTTTAGTTGGAGCACTGTCCTATTTAACATTTCAAAAGCTATCACTGGAATTTGGCTTATCTACGACACATTTTGTTACAAATTACAAAATATAGATACAAGTAATTTTTCTATGAACACCTCTAATTTTATTTTTGCTAAATATTGTAAGCTCAACACTTAATATTTTATACTATAATTACCAGAATTTAAAAATTTTATATATTAAATTACCAGTATTAGTATTTTATGAATTCTTCATAGAATTAAGAACTTTAATTTTTTTTTGCACAAAACACAGTAACATTTTCTTTAGGAAAGAAACAATGTTGATAGTTAATACGAATCATAAAACAAAACAAAAATGTTTGTGAATATAGGTTAATTTTTCATGCCAAAAATAACAGGTATCCATTTCAGTCAATAAATTATTACATAAAACCAGAATTCAAAAAAACATTTAAATAAAAAAATTTTAATTATACCATATTTCCTGTACATAATGTGCAGCAAAGTATTATTCTGCAAGCCTTTGAGAGAACTGGGGAGAAAGAAAACTTAATCCGAAATTATTTTTTTTGGCAATGAATATACTCTGCTAATAATGTTATAACACTTAAGAAACACAGAATAAAACATTACGTAAAAAAACAATTGTGAAAAATCTATCTGAATCTGCTTATCACGAAGTGCCATGTACTGAAATGAAAGCACCAGATCGTCAAAGAGCGATAATTTTGAGAAATTTTACTTAAACTTATCGCCTTTTAGCTTTTAATAACTTTTAAAATGTAAGGTTAGACATATTTTAAAAATAAATGATGTTACACTAATAATTAAGTGAAAAGAAATGTATTTAATACACATTCGAAAATGATCCATTTTTTTCTTTTCTATTGTGAATGCTTTGTTTTTCATCTTACATTTAGAAGATTGTCGCCATTTTCTTTTATTTGCTTTCTAAAGGGTTTAACAGAAAACCAGCGTTACTTCTACATTTTCGCTTGCACATGACAATGTCAAAAAGCAACAACCGAAGTAGAGACAAAATGCGAAAAGATGATAGCAAACAGCAACTGTAGTTATATACGAAGAAAGAAATTCTTCAACGTAATTGGACAAAACCAATTTATGAAATTAATAAGTAGAGTTAGTCATTTGTTTTACAAAATAAACGATTGTGCCACATCATTTCTTTAAAATCTTTAATGTAAGTTTTTTTGACGCAGAATGTACCAAATCAACCTCGGCAGTATACTAATATGTGCAACGAAATTTGAAATTTGACACATAATCCACAAATCATACACAAAAAAATACGGTTACAAAAGGTATTGCACAAATACAATTGAAAATTATTATACAAATTTTTTAGTATTTAACAAACCTTAAGGCTTTTAAAATGTAAGAGAATTTTTATATTACATTTGCTTAAAATAACTTACTGAATGTTTTAAAATTCAAAATCATTACAGATAATTCATTAAATTACTATGGAATTGTTCCTTAAAAAATCCGTATTTCTTAATGCTTTTAATTAAAAAAACCTTTTAACCCTTTCCGGCGCACTACCCTTTAAAGTTGAGATATTAAGGGAAAATTTTATAGGCTGTCTATAATTTACAGTAAAAATTTAGTAAAGATTGCACTGACCATTTTGATTTTGTGAGTGTTCTATCACATGGAACACTGCGCCGCAAGTGGCTATGAAAAGTGAGCATTACAGTGAAACACGCTAACGAGCAAATCTTTCATACGTTAATGAAAAAACAATGTATTATACCTGTGTAGCATACTTAGAGTACCCCAGGGTACACCCCCTTTTTTTCGGAGGACTGCTACTCTAAGACCTTCGGAAAAAAAAGAAAAAAGGGGGTTGAAAAAAGTGGGGGTGATTTTTATGCTATACATGTAAACATACATAAAAATTGGATTGCAAAAGAATAATTTCAATTAATTGGTAAGGAAAAAAGCTCTAGACAAATTGAAAGGGGGCTTTTTTCGCAAAAGTCCCAAATACCTTTCCTTTGACAACTTATCAGTGTAAAATCAGGCAGTGACTTCTGAACAGTCTATTTAGTTACCCAAGTAAGGCCTTGGGGCTACATAGAGGAGCCTGGTTGGAATAAATCATTGAATTATCTTCACTTGCATGCGATACATCGTCGCTATCAGATTGAGACTGCATTCTCAGATTCACTACCAGAGGGCAATTCTTTAAGCATTTTTATTGCTTCAGAGAAACTAAGACCTCTCAGTGCCATTTATTAGCAATTAACAAATTTAAAAAAATAAACTACAAATTAAATTTTATTTGCATAAAAAAGTAAACTGAAATATATAAATTCAAAAAAATATCTATACAGTAATATGAAATAAGTAGTAGCAAAAAGGAAAATTGAGAACATAAAAATCATGCACCTTCTATCTAGAGATGGCGCAAATAACTGATATAATCTTAGACCCCACTGAGGCTTTCCAATTCAAGAGGCCGAGAAGGGTGTAGAAATATTTCCCCATATAAGAAATCCCCCCCTGTAAGTTCCTAAGTAAAAGTTAATTTCGCCCAGAAAGAGAAAAACAGCAAACATGAAACACAGATGTTTCTCACATTGCGTTCAATGCTAATCCCGCACTGACTGCATAAATGAACACAACTGTTGCGGCGTAGTATTCCAGGGAGTGAAACACCTTGTTTTATTCAATAATTCTACGTATACTATATGCATAAAAAATTTAAAGTAATATGGAATAAATAGTTCAATGGACAGGCAACAAAATAACACAGAAACTTTTCCCCAAACATTTATTTTTATATCAAAAAAAGTTGGGGGAAATTTCTTAAAAATAAAGGGATTTAAATAAAATAATCGAAAATTATCTGTCGCCTTGTGTGGTGCTGCCATCTATTATCAAAGAACGTTTATAGAACATTTTGAAAAAAATTTTATCCATTTATCTCTAAATGCAATGGTTTGGTAACATTTTAAAATTTGGTGTTGTGTTAATTAATGTTATATAACTACAAAATTATGTTTTGAATCTAAGCACAAATTGCTATATTTTACAGCTAATTACTGATCAGATCAATTTAAATTTCATACTATTCTGAATATTCCGTCGTTTGCTAAAAAACTAACATTGAAGTTCATTAAAATGGCTTCATAGTATAAATTGCTTACTTCAGATGTCAATCCTAGTTAATAATCAGCAAATTGTTATTTTTTAGGTTATAAGTTGGTTTGTTAATATAAGTTGGATTTTCCATCATTACATAAATTTTAATTTTAATTAAAATTAAGAAATTATATGATCAGATATTTCTAAAGTCCTTTTATAACCCTTCAATTTGAAAAATAAAATTTACCTTTCCTGTAACGAATTCATTTTAAACAATATTTCCAACAGAATATTTCAGGAGTTGGAACAAGAGAATTTCTAAACACTTATTTAATATTAAAATAAATTTCTTAATTCTTTTTCAAATTAATAAAAGCTTAAATCGGTAACTCCTTAAGTATGCACCAAATCAAAACATATTTAAATGTAGATTGAAACAGATTAGGAAAAAATCATTGAAGAACATCAGACTCAATTTTGGTCTCTGTTACAAACTTTCTAAAAAGAAACTAGTTTTCTTCTTTAAAAACTAGTAAAATAATTCTCTGCCTATACCTATAATTGTCCACCTAACTTATACATTGAATTAATTTAATATTTAGATCAAGTTATAAGTTGAGGGGAACTTTCTTGAAAACAATAACCATGACTAACAGTGGCTGAAAACTTCGATTTTTTTTTTCTCAGTGTTAACTGTCCTTAATTATTAACAAAGAAACTTTGGATTTAAAAAATTATCTGACAATTTTACTTTTTAGAAGTTAAGAATTTAGTTAAAAAGGAATTAAAGAAATATTGATAAAAAAGTAATTTATGGAAATTATCCTAAACAGTGTTCCTTGTTTATTGATCTAATTTAATGTACAATTAAAAAATTTTTTTGTTTAAAAAAATTCAGGTCTGTTGGCCTGGTTGGTTAAGAATCGTTCGCATTACCGTAAGTTTCCCTGCTTATTAGGAAGATCTATCGTATTCACTAATGGTGATGGCGGCACATAAAGTATGTTGTGATCGTTATGTCCTCTATTTTCTCATTGAGAGGTGTGTGCGTGTTTGTAAGATACTGCCATCTATGAGACAAAGTTGTACTTCCATCCTTGTAGGTGGTGTTCTGTTCTAAAATGGAAGACTGACTTCATTCGCCCAGTCCCTGACTTCGCCTAGTGTCATATGCAAAAATTTAAAAAAAAAAAAAAGGATCTTTAAAATTCTGTAGCTATTAAATGCTTTAAATTTCTATATTTTATTCATAGTCACTTCAATACTAATAATAATAATATCTATGGAATTTTAATAGCATTAATTTCAATTTTAGAAAGAAATGAAATGAGTGAACATCAAGAAATGGCTCAAATTTTTTTCTAGTTAAAAGAATAAAAGATGGCTACAAAATTCACATTTATAATAAGTTGAATTAAATCAGACTGATGGCTAATATTTTAAAACATAGGAAGTTTTATTTTAACACATAGTTTTACTGTATTTATATTAGATATGATATTGTATATGATATATTTATTGTCTTTAAAGTTTCTCATCTCCACACGAAACATATAAAAAGAAATTAACCAGGGTTTTCATGTATATAAGAAATCCATATTGGTTTCTTCTCCAACTTTTCGTATAAGGGGTTGAATAAAAAATGTCTTACCAAATAGAATAAAAATGACATCACATGATACCAGTACTTAACAAAAATTTTTTAATTTAGTAATGTTGATCACAGGGCTTTCAATTAATGTAAATGGCAAATTAATGGCTTTTTTCAGTATAAAGTTGCTTAGATCACAATACAATTCAAACGATGTAAATATTCAAAACATTAATCCAAACGATAATGCAACATTGTTCTCCAAGAACTAAAGATACATGGTTTTTAGACTTGTTTTAAAATTGTTATCCATGAATTGTAACAGCAGAGGATATAAAACTAAAATATTTTCAATGGCAAAAATTTCCAAATGCTAGTTATTTCACGGGAAAAACATGGGAGATTCATGGGAAATAGAAAAAATATAGTTTTTATTAAATATCAAGTAATAACTTTTGTATCTGAAGAAAATGTTAAAGAACTTCAAGTCATTTGATTTCTGCTGACTCACACGAGGTCACACTTCATGATGACAAGCATTCGAAAAAAAGCTGAGTGGGAAGTTAATTATAGTAATTTGTTTACCCCAAAACTTTGGTATGTTTTGCTTTGTAATACAGGACACATTACTTTATATAAATACTCTAGGATTTATTTGTGGCATATCCTATTATATAGCCAGCTTTTTTTTTTTTTTTTTTTTTTTTTTTTTTAAATTTTTCAGAGAATGTTATGTGGTATTTCTTAATCTTTTAAAATAAAGAAATACATTGGAACATCAATGGAAAGAACAATTATGAATTTCAATAATTTTATAAGTATAATTATCATGCATTATACTTAGTATATTTTAATCTAATAGGAGACAATTTCCCGATACAAAACATTGTAAAATTTTTTAGTGTGCATGCGGGTTTTGCTTCGGAAGAGAGATTTCATTTGATTTATTTCAACATGCTATATATATATAATTTTACCAAATGTTACCATGTTCAACTTCTGTTTTTACTGTATTAATGTTAATTTTTGTCAGTTTGTAACTACATGTTATTTTGTATAATTTAATTATACATTCTCTTGACAAGATCTATCAAAAATATAAGCATGCAATGAGTTTTTATACTAAAAATTCATCACATCATGGAACATTATAAAGTGGCTAAATTTATCTAATCTGTAAAAGATTAAGAATTGTCTTTATTTTTTTAATTTGTTGGATGGAGTTACCTAAACAAAAATGTAACTTACCCAGATCCCCAATCCTCAGATTGCAATACATGCACATAGGGTGGACTGTAAAACAAAAAATGAGAATAAATAATTTATAAAATTAAAGAATTAATGTAAAGAGTATTGATTAGAGATAGTTAACTAAATGAATAGAAATTCACACGAAATTCCAACAATACATAAAACAAAATTTATACTTTTGAGAAAATTCCTTTGTAAAAAGTATTTTTTTAGAATGTTTTTAGTTAAAAATCAATTTGATGTGTCATTGAAAGTCTTTAAATATGATTTAAAGAAAGTGTTTGCTTTAAAAAATCTTTTGCAAACCACTATAGAAAATCAACTTCAAAAAATATATTTTACATGGTTTAGAATTAAGTACACACACACACACAGTAGTCTTAAGAACTTAATTTTTAATTAATAAAAGAGTGTTAAAAAACTTAAAATTAATTTTTATTCTCAACTGAGCTTGCACAAGTAATTTACTGCATTAAATAATTACTTTCTACTGTTTTAGTTAAAAGAAATGCACTATTTAAAAGTAGAGGTATTTGCTACTTAAACAATGACAGGATCAAAAGTATTAAAGAACAAATATTTTAAAACTAAACTTGAAATTTTATCTGTAAGTTAATAAATGAATTAGAACTATCATTTCCTATAAAAATTACTTTTCTTAAAGTAATATTCATAATAATGAAAACTGCTTTTTAAATACTTCAAAAGTTATTAAAATGCATACACTTTTCTTTAAATTTAAAATTCCACAGCACGTACTGTTTATTTCTGTAATGGACAAATATTAAATAGAAAATTAAGTTTAAAAATTTTTTCAAGAAAAAATTTAACATAAGTCTGGTAGTTAAAATATTTGTAAAGAAAGCATTTCACCCCCCCCACTTCACTTTGTAAACCTATTGAGCAACTGGAACTTTATTTGATTACAGCATTTTAATTACAAACATGACAATGACTTGAACTCTCTGTAAAGTTGCTTATGGTGTGAAGTTATCAATTTAAACAATTCAGTTTTTGAAATCTTAACTTTTAGAAGAATACAGTTCTTTTGAAATTCAATGTGAAATTGGTTGTGAGTAAATGTTGATCTATTTTTATTAGTCGTCAACGGGATATACATTTATGTTTGTGCTTGCACACACAAGGATTATTAGACTGCTTTGGAAAAAAGGAATATTAGCTTAGAATTTTCCTTTTTCTCAGTGCAATTTTTAAAATAATTTTGTTTTTGCCCATCTCAGCATAAAATTCTCACTTATTTCAATGGACAGGAAAACAATGTGAATGAAATCAATAGCTTCAAGTCAATTGTTTCAACCAATTTAATGTTGGGACCTTTAATCTTGCTGCAAACTGCTTTTTGGACAAAGCTAAGTAAAAATAGCAAATTTTTGCAGTTTATTATAGAAAGTTAGAAAACTATTATATGTTAATCTATGTAATAAAAATTTTAAAGTTTAAGAATTATGATGAAATCTATTTAAATATCCAAAGTATATTAATAAATCTAGGAAATTTTTGCTATCATTTTAATGGAATTTCTCATTCATGAATAAGAGTACTTTGACACATTTAGAGATAAAAATTTTACTATATACACACATATGTTAATTCTATTTTCATTAAAAACATTCTTTAACATAAAAATTTAAAAACTTTTACTTAAATGTTTAAAAATAGATTAAAATGACAACTTACGTTTTTCTAGGCTGGATGTGTTCCCAGACATTTTCTGTTGGATAAACAAAATATAGTTAATAAAATCTGCCTAAGACACAACTTGAACTTTAAAATTTAGATAGTTAAACGTATTCAAATCTGTTAAATTTAAAATAAATCATAGACATTAGAAATGAAATAATTTCTCATAATCCTAGACAATATAATTGTTTTTAAGACATGGGAAGCTCTAGAGAACAGAATGTATAATAGAACAAAATAAAAGTTTTATTACTAAATAAAAACTAATTTCAAACTACATTGAAATTTTTAGTTATTAATAAAAACTACTCATGTAAAAATTACTGGTCTTTTTCAGTTTGATATTTTGCATAATAGCAAGCACTGGGTACACATTTTAGACAAACCCATTTCTGAGCAAAAATTCGATTTACTCCTTAATATCCCATTCACACATTTCCTTCTTCTAAATTATCTGAAGATCAAAACTTTAAATTATAGAAAGGGTTAATTCCCAGAGAACGGTACGCTCCTTGTACGATACGCATATATACAACGTTACGCATATATACAATTATTAATTAATAGTATATAACATTGTATAAAATTATATTATTTCTATAAAATAATATAATTTTATATTATATAATTATATTAATTGTATATTGTATAATTATATTAATTGTATAAAAATAGCGTACCGTACACTGGGATACAGCCTATAGAAAGTATTTAAAAAGAATGAAGTGTCCAAGATCTTCTTGAAAAAAAAAACGGATTTGCGATTTTTAATTGTAAAAGCAATAAATACTTCAGGTTTACTTGCATGTTTATTCAAAGTTTCATTTGAACTAAAGATGTCAGACCAGACACTATTGCAATTAAACAATGTTATATATCTAAACTGACACTATTTCAATTATAATAGATTAAGATAAGTTTTGAAGATAAGTGTCTTGACAGGCGAAATTAGGAAGCTTCGATTTCTGAATTTCCCGCTCCTTGAATCAATAGAACCGCAACGCAAAATAACCAATGTGTTCTTCTAACGCGCATATTTAATTATGCTTTATGATACATATTCTCAAGAAACGACCATGACCTATGACACAAAGAGGATTCCCCAATCTAAATGCAAAGTCTAACATAAGTTTCACTCGTTCTTACAGAACGTTCTTAAAAAAAAAAACATTTTCAGGTTTTTTGGCGATAAGATATTCATGTTAGGATTTATTTAGCTAAAGATGATATGAAGTTTTCAAATAAAAGTGATGATGAAACACTTATCTGGTTTTAAATAACTTTCAATAAATTTGACTTGCCTAGGAATGATTCATAAACAAAATTAGTCAAATTTAACTATTCACGATTATATAAAAAAGTGCAGATGGTGTTTTTATAATACACAGCATTTGTCCGACTCTACACACTAGTTTAAAACAAAACATGATTATACAAAAAGAAGAATGCATTCATTCATT
>JAPDSC010018182.1:14817-28611 GCA_026290005.1 Latrodectus geometricus
AGAAAATCCGTGAGCATAGTTCAACACGGAATAAACAATCGATACGCAGAGGTGGGTCGCACGGTGTCACGTTCCTATTTGGTCTAAAATGAGGACTCATGAGGGAGGGAGGGAGAAGAGGGCTTTCTTCACGTGGATGGTCTTCACGTGTGCCCATGAAAATCCGGTCATTAACCTGACCTTTTTTTCCCTCCCTTCTCATGGGGCCGAATAACTGAAGATGCTACCATTTTCAGTCCAGTAATATTTTTAAGCATTATTATAACATTTATATTAAGAATTTATATAAGAATTAATATATATATGTCACATTCTTTAAAGGAAAAATTTAAAAATAAAAAAGACATTTCCCTCAAGTTTTTACCTATATTCATATTTGGAGATCTCTTTGAGATTAAGGTAAACTTCAAGATATATAAATTTTTTAGATGAATATATAAATTGACCAAACATTTACTAGGTAAATAAAAAATAATCTCAGATAACAGATAATAAAAATTATATACATGCCTTTTACGATTGATAATGCAAAACTGCATTATAACGTCAATAAATAAATAAAATTAATCCAGTCGTTCTATAATAATTCCATGTGGATAAAACTATTTATATTCAAACATTTTGTGCAGCAATAGAACCATTTAAATTCATTCATTTTTTTCAGATTAAGTATTTATGTAGATAAAATTTTTTATCTTGTTCGTCGACGAAATCTTGTCTCAGATTGAGTTGAGACGGAATGAAGTTAAAGTTATGTCTGTGGCTAATTTAAAATAAAATCCTTAATTCCTTTCATAATTTTGTGATTATAGTGCTTTTTAATAATTTAAATTATAATTAATACTGAATCTAACTAACTTTAAAAGTGGTTTATTCCATGATACAACTAATTTGAACAATAGAACTTTCTGCTGAGGAATTCTTGTACCAAATCAATTGGCAGTAGAAAGAAATATGCACGATATCGGATTTCACTTCTTTTATATGTTATTACAGTTTAAATTAAATTTCTTTAAAATAATATTAACAATTCTGCATTTCTTTTTGTCCTTTGCAGCGCATGTGTTTACGCTTTTCTCAATAAGCCACCTATCGGAAGATTATCGGAATGCGAGTAAAAATAGAATCCCTAAATCATATTATACAAGTTATGAATTAAAGTGAATTTACAAGCATTCCACCCTTCAGTAAAAACGTTCGTAGCTAATCTATCTATCTAAATAGATATAGATCTATACGTAAGCCATCATTCGCGGTGCAAAACAACTTTTAAATAAACAGTACCAGACCATTGTTTTTTTCAAATCCCTATTTTTCTGAAGAAATAGATACAAATTTCTTATTTGAACCTATTGAAATATTTTTGCATTTAAAATGGATAAATAATGAATGAAATTATTTATGGGAACAAATTGCTTTTAATTTCTTAAATTATTAATTAAATATGTATCGCTTTTATTATAAATATTTTAATATTTTTAAAACTTTTGTAGTTAAATTGTTAAATCTATACGTTTTGTGATAAGATAATGTTTATATATATAAATGAAGAACATACCATCTCTGACAGTAATTATTTTTAGAGATTTCCTGAACACAAAAATGATTGATTGTAGTCAATGCCAGTTAGATAATTTAGCAAAAACAATTTTTTGCTTGAAGGTTTTAACATATTTCTTTAATAAGGTTTTGAATATTTTTCAAATTAGTATTTTTTATAAATCCAGTTTCCTTATCTAAATCCTTGTTTAAGTTCTGAAACATTTTAAGCAAATTCTAACAAACATAAAAAATAATTATTTACGTACCAGTGGTTTTTAAATCCAAAGTATAATTATTTTTAGAAACATTAAAAAATAATAGTATATTCAGTGACGCGCAAATCCGCTATTTAATAAATATTTTCACCACCCCTCTGAGATTTTAAAAACATTATTATGATGGTTTCCTAGAATTTTGCATTGTAATCTGACGATTGCATCAAAAACATAGACATAAATGACCAATCGACACTTTGTACCTGTGTATAAATAATATACACCGACACTTATGCGCTTATAAATGTATATATTATCTTTAAATATGCGTTAATTTTTTAAAACCTTTCACAAATTAAATAAAAAAAGTTCAAACTTTTTTAATAATTATAAATATATCTTGGGAAAATCATTGTTTAGTCATATGTTTCAAGATCTATTTATAATATTTACTATAAGTTACTTTATATTTTTAATATATAGTTATTTTAAGATTATATTTTTAATATATACTTTTATTAAAATATTATTTATTATTTTCGAAAATATTATTAAAAATACTTGCGAAAATTATTATTAAAGTAATTTCTATTTATATTCTATTATGCATTATATAAGCATTTAATTCTTTTCGCACATTATGAAAGTCAAAACAAAAGTAAACAGTTATCTATTGGATGAATTGTTAAAAGAAAGTTTAATAAATAATGTTTTCCTAAGACTAAGAAAATTTAAATGATAAAAATTTATTTTTAGTATTTCAATAAATTTATAAGTCTTCATTATTAATAAAGATTAAAATCAAAAAATCATTGTTTATTTTATAATTAAATTTATACTGATTTATTCTTTTTTCAATTTTTCAATCATTTGATGTAATGTCTATTTAATAAAATATTTTTAAATGATTCTGTAGTTTTATTGATTGTATGTGTTTTGATTGTTATTATTAAATAAAACATCAGAGTCTAAGAAAAACATAAATAAATAAATGCAGTCTAAATGAGCAACATAATGTTTCTTGTGAAATGTAAAAAGTGAGCACCTCAATCTCACAATACTTTTCTCCGATTCTAAATACGAAAGTGACTCTCAACTCGTCAATTCATTTCAAAAAGAAAATCTATATTATTAAGCACCTCAACTCAACATTCTTCTTGAATACCTTCTCGTCGACCTGATTTTACTTACACATTAAAAAAATAATATCAAAATAACAGATGCATCATCGGCTGACCTTCCCTCGTTTAAGGGAGTAACTCCGAATAAAAAAAATCTACCAAAACTTTGTCGAATCAAGTTCAAAGTGAACCCTTAAGGCTTATTCCTCTGCCGGTGGAAATGAAAGCGTGGAACTAGTTCTGAGGATATTGTATCTTTTTGTAATTTATCTTTCTTTTTTTTTTCCTAGTGAAGAAGATTTTTAGATCGCCACTACTCGCCAACCGGTCAGCAGATATCAAATACGGAACTATCATTAACCTTCTCAAAGATATCGTTCTCTCTACCTGGACATTGCATTGAAAATGTAACTTTTATCTTCTTATAGTTGGGATAAGCGCTGACCGCCAAAATTAAGACATATTTATGAAAAACTAATTATTGCATTTTCTGCTATATTCTACTGATTGGTAAGAATTACAATTTTTTCCAATATTTTTACGATAAATCATAAAAAATTTAACATATCTGAAAATATTAAAAATTATTATAAATCAACTATAACATATTATATTCAAGCTATTCAAAAATTTTAGCATTTTCTAATATAGTTAAGAATATTTATTTATATAATATATTGTTTATATATATATATAATATATATTTATACTATATGTATCTTTTTACATAAAAGCATGAAACTGTAAGTAGTGATAAGAAATTTTTTAATCAAATAATGCCAAAGCTTTGAAAAAGAATAAAATTTTTTACTAAAATTTACTTTGAAATTTTAATAACTTTTGCAATTAAAATTAATTTTAGTAATTATTGCATTTTCTGCTATATTCTACTGATTGGTAAGAATTTCAATTTTTTCCTATATTTTTACGATAAAGCATAAAAAATTTAACCTATCTGAAAGCATTCAAAATTATTATAAATCAGCTACAACATATTATGTTCAAGTCTTCAAAAATTTTAATATTTTCTAATATAGTTAAGAGTATTTATTTATATAATAAATTATATTTATATATATAATATATATTTATACTAAATCTATCTTTTTATATAAAAGCATGAAACAGTAAGTATTGATAAGATACTTTTTAACCAAACAATGCCAAAGCTTTGAAAAAAATTTAAGTTTTAACTAAAAATTCTTTTGAAATTTTAATCTATGAAAATTATGTATATGATAATGTTTATTAGATTGATAATATTGAATAATTATTTATAATATTACTAAAAAAATCGTTATTTAAAGAAATTAAGTTTTTTTATTATAGAAAATATATTTCAAATTTTCCTGCTGATCTTTAAATAGTTAAATTCTTACACTTATGCATCTAAAATAAATAATAATTAGAACGCTTTTTCTTACACTGAATTCTTCTATGACTAATAAAAAAAGTAATATGTTTTTGATTTACCTGTTTTATGTATAATTATTCCTAAACGATTGTAAATAAAAAATAAATATTTATAAAGTTAATATTTAAGAATTTTCATGTTAAATAAATTTACAAGTATTTAAAATATAAATTAAAATATAAACATTTACATAAAATTTTAATGGATGAAAAATTATTTAATTTTATTCATAAAAATTAAATTAAATTCTAGTAATTATTGGATCTGTCTTTAACATGACTAAAATGACATTTAGTTAAAGTAATTTCTTTGAAATAACAGCAAAAATTTTATTTTTACTTTTATTTAAAATTTAATAATAATAATAATAGCAATGATATTTAAAGTAAAAATTGAATTGTCTTTCGCTTAAGAGAAAAAAATGCAAAAATTGTTTTAAAAAATCTATTTCTCAACCAAGCGTATCGGATTAAAATATAATCTTTTATCGTCTCGCATACAATACAAACAGTCTATAAAAATACTTCATCTGTCATTCTTTAAGAATGATTTTATGAAATATTCAGCTATCAAATAATAAAAGATAATACATTTAGGTCAATGTTATCTGTTTTACTTTCTAGAAAAAAGTGAAATTTTTTTCTAATATTTGAAAATCTCTTAACATTTTCTTTCTGTTCAGCAGTATTATTGATTTAATGATTTATTCTTCCATGACAATAACTAAATCAATAAATTTTGTCATATTTGTATCACATTAAAAGAGTTTAAGTATTAAAATAAATAGTTACATTCTTTCAAGTGAATAAATGATTGCAAGAAAAGGAATAAAATTATTTCATCAAGTTTTTTTAATAGAAAAATAGAATATTTAAAAAATATAGAATAAATTTACATTTAAAGCATATGTAAAGAGAAAATTAACTTCTTCTTTGGTATATTATAATAAGCATTTTTGGAATAAAATACCTCATAAAAACATCATCATACTCATTAAGTTTCACAAATGTTTGTTAAGTTTAAAATCCAGGAGAAATACATAATACTCTTAATAACTCTTAATACTCAAGTTTAATTCATTGCGAAATTTCGTTTTTATCATTTTAATTTTGAAATATGATTTTCAACAATAATTAAAATGAGCTGAGGTTAGATAATTTATTAAATTAATAAAAAAAAATTCAATGATATCTTTCGAAAAGATAATAACGCGATAAACTGTTATTGTACTAAATAATGTAAACTTTATCATACATTGTGATACATTATTATATTTTCCAATCACATAAAAATTTTGTGTGTATCATGATATGAAAATACTGCTTTAGATTTACATTCCTGGCAAATATAAGAGGTGTTTCGCGTACCACTCTATTAAATTTTCACATTTGCCATATATTCCTTCTTTTATTAGTTACTCCACATTCAATATAAATTATTTTCATAAAAAAATATCACAGTCAGAAAGATGTTATTTCACTGAAATTATTAAAAGTTTAAAATTCAAGGCTTTATTACAGTCACTTAATATTTTTCAAGGATTGTTCTTGAATTTATTAACACTTAGCTGGAAATTTATTAGTTATTATAAATGTAGAAATTTGAGTCAACATTTACCGTCGTTTTTACATAACTATTTTTTTCTATGTGCGTTCATTAGGTTAATTTTGAAAGAAATGTACATTTTTAAATTGAATTAATTAGTAGTTAAATGATTAAACCGGTGCCTTCACTTAATTTCAGCTAAGGTACCGCTTTAATCACTCAACCATCGATATTGCTATAACAAAATAAAACGTATTGCATATTCCGATAGAATTTTTTCATTTTCCGCCAAATAAATTTTGAAAAAAAATATTAAAAAAATAAACATCTTAACTCGTTAATTTTAAGATTCTACGAAAAATCACCAAAAAATTCAAAATGTAGCCAATTGAAGTAACTAAATGAGACAGAAGATGAATTGACGCCACTAAATTTGCTATCTAATGTATTCGCGCAATTACGGCAGACTTTACTGCTTACAAACAAGATTATTTCAATTGTAATTTAACTGGCCAAACATTTTAACACTATTTTAAAAATAGGGGCTGTATAAATAAACAAATACCATTTGTTCAAATAAAATGATATAAGTTTCACAATAAACCATGAAATTAGAAGTGTCGCACAATTGTTTTGTGATATATGTAATCATACGGGAATTTTTTAAAAAATATTCTGTCTACATTTATCAAAAAGAAAAAAAAAGAAAAGGGATATTTATAAAAGGTAAGTGTGGTATATGTACAATCTGGAAAATATTTATATAACTACGCAATTATGAAACTTTCAGTGATATATTTAAAATTTAATCTTGGTACTTTTAAGCTATCTTTAAAAGAATTTTCTATATTTTACTATAAACAAGTGAAACGAATTCTAGATATCAAAAAACAATAATTTGGACGTAAAAATGCATTATTTTCTTAGTTTGTTTAAATTATTTGGAACGGTAAAAATATTTAGAAATATTTCTGAATAGCTATGATTTAAAATAAGTTTTTTTATAAAAAAAACTTTTGATATATTAAGTAAATAATTTTATATATATAATTATATTGATATTACTATGATTTTTAAAATGACTGAGTACATAGTTTTTTTCGGTATGTTATACGTGCCCATTCGAGAGACGTAATTTTTGCAAAATATACATGCATTTTTTGCAAAGATTTTATGTTAGTATTTCAATAATAATAATAATAATTTTATTATTATTTATAATTTTTATTTGTGTATTTTTAGCAAAGATGTAAATAAGAAGTAGAGAGTGCTATTTTAGTATTAACCGTATATATAAACATAATATTTTAATATTAAGACTATATTTAAGCATAATATTTTTTCATAAAGCAGTTTACTTTCAAACAGAACTTAATTTATTATTTAGTTCATTTTTATTACTTTGCTAAAAAACTAATTTAATATACTTTAAAAAAAAATTTTTTTATTTTTTTTAAACAAATGATTATTTTTATTTTCAACATATATTAAAAAAATTTTATGACATAAATTTTGCTGATTTTATTCTCATCTCTTATGTAGATTTTAGTTGGTTAGAAAAGTAAGCATATTTTATTTATTTTTTTCTTTCGTATTTCCCTGAAAAAATATTTATTTGAATATAAAACAAAATCTACAGTTGTGTTTTTTAAACTTTTTGAAAAGTTTCCACTAAAAAGCAAAAACATGTACCCTAGATAACATTTAAAACATCGAACTACTCTATATTTAAATTCTTTTGTTAATCTGAAATTAGACTGATAAAATTCACGATTACATTTTGCTAAAGGTTTATTTAACATTTCTTCCTCATTTATTTAACTTTTTTCTAGTTTTCCTCCCAACAGTAAGTTTTCTATTTAAGAAATTGCTATAGATTATCTTACTTTTTTCTTCCTTATGCTGTCTAGAGTACATTAGATACTCCAGAAAGATTTGTGACTTTCTTTACGTGTTCAGTCTTTTATTGATAATTATGGTACCATAAATATCAAATTTCTAACCAATATAATTTATATAGTACTTACTTTTCTATTTAAAGATATGTATGTATAATATAAATATGAAGGGTATCATATTTATGTCGAATATATAATATCAAATTTATTAAATTTAATATCATAAATTTGGCACACCTATTCTATCAAAAGTATTGAGTTTTATATGGCCGGAAAGATATACAAAAAAACATTTTTCTAACATAAAACCGCAACTAAATAGTTTTAGATTTTTATTAATGCTTTAATCCTTAAATAGACTTGAGCACTTCCAGCTATTTATCATATCTGTATGAAAAAGTTACTGTAGTTATAGATTTGGTATATCTTTTCGATTTTTTGGTTATTATTTACATCTAATTTTTAAATAAAGAGTCCTGAAAATATTATAATTTTATTAAGCCATGCGTACGTCGATTGTTTTATGATTCTCCATATTGTCACGTCTTAGGACTTGTATCCTTCAATGGCTTTAAAAATATTTTAAAATTTATTGTTTATCTTTTTAGATATTGATTGATTGATTGATTTACAATTTATATTTATTTTAATAAAATTATGACAAATATTTATGTAAAAGTGTATAATTTAAAAGGGTTTCTACTAATATCAGAAAATAATTCAAATAATTTTCCAAAAGTTAAATGATTTCTTTTTCTTGAATTTCCACAATATATTTTTAAATCTGTTTTATCAATCAAAACTAGGCATTTATAATAAATATTTATTTGCTAACATGTTTTCCACTTACGGGAACATAATGAAAAAAATAGTAAGCTTTTTTTGCTAAATTATAAGCTTTTTTTTTTCAAAAAAAAATTTTGGGAATTAGTTTTCAAATTATATTTTTATATTTTATTATGATTCATCTATGAGAAATCAGACAAATCTTTATGTGCATAACTTCTCATTAAAAATATATTTGAATTCACAATTGTCCTTAAGTACCTGTAAGCTAATGCAAAACGAAATCATTATTTAATCAACATTTAAAATATTTTCGTACATAAAGAATTAATCTCTAAAATTTTACTACTTCTCATTGAGTCATTTTACTTTGTAAAGCTGTGTTATAATCCCAGGATGTTGTTTGAAATTTAATCCTCAACGCTTAACAACATCCAGTGATATTGTTCCTCTTTCCGAACACATTTTTATGCTAAAGCTTGAAAGATTTGTTAAGAAAAAGCCTTTTTTATTACTCATAAAATTGTCCTAACTCTACTCTACAAGCAGACACGTAATTAGACGCGAATTCTTACATAATTTTGAAGTAAATTCTTATTTAGTAGAAATATTTTTAGCTAATCCTTCCTTTCTTATCTTTAGTGCGATGGCATAAGAAGTTCTTAGAAAAACAACTCTTCCAAACTTTGCATTTTAGCACAGTTGAAGTGTTTTAAAATTTTATAAATATAATAGATTAAGGAATTTTAGAAACTACTAAACTTTCTTGAGATTATATAAAGCAATTTTAAACACTTTTCAATAATATTTAGTTTTGGTTATAAATTATTAGCGCATATATAAAAGTTTGATTTCATTGGATATATACAAGACAAATTCTTTTCATTTATTAATATCTCCAAAGCAAATACAGTTAAAATGACAGTTGAGGAATTAAAAGCTTAGATAATCTGACCATCATTTCGTGGATTTAATCCTAATATTAAAACATGGTTGTCTGTAAATTTTGAATTTACCTTCATAAAAAATGAAATTAGAGTGACCAATCAAATTTAATTATTTTATTTTGAAGTAATGTCTAAATCCTATTTTTTCTCTCTCTCCTCATAAAAAAAAAACAAATAAATTTCTCTTAAAAAGTGTAAACTTCGAAGAAAAAATTTTTCAGAATATTGTAGTCGAGCTTTATTATAATCTCTAAATTTTAATTCCATACAAAATACAATTCATATAAAAACATATTCAATTTAAACATCAACATTTAAGAAATAAAAGTTTAAAAATACAGTTTGTCTTTTTCTTTAAAAATATTATTAGTTTATGAGATCATGTTCAGGTGGACATGAATATATACTATAAAGTTATTGCCAGCATTTATTTCTTAAATCTTGAATTTTAAATTGAATATGTTTTTCAATAAAAAAAAGATTTAATTAAAATTTTTAAAAAGTGAGATACGAAAAGTTAAAAACAAAATACTAAGCATATGTGAACAGGTTTAGAAATAAGTTTTCTTTATTTATAAACCTGTTCACTATAATTTCGTTATAGAAAACTTATCGCTTAAATTACCCGAGTGAAATGAAATTAAAGAGTGCGATTTCAAATTTAATCTGTTATTTTTTAAAAATTCAGAACTTGAAAGGAATTATTTATTTTCTATGTGCATATAAATATATCTAAATTTTTTAAGCTGAAAACTTAAAAATTTGAAAAAAATAAACACACACATTTACACATTGTGAAATGCCTGATATAATATAAATTATACGCTCTTTTTAGTTGCTCAAAAAACTAAATCCATTTCTAAATATACATATTCTTCGTATAATTTTACAACAACATTTATTTTCCTACAAAATCATTAAAATAAAAAACATAACTAAAAATGAAAATTTTATTTTTAATAATTATTATTCTTTCCCATACAAAGTCATTCAATTTTAATAGACACAATTTTTTATTAATAATATATTTTTATATTTTTTATGAAAAATCCTATTGAATCAAATAATTGAAATTTCATGCATTATTACTATTGATATTAAATGTTCTAACCAGGATATCCTGCTTAATACCTTAGAAACTGAAGCAATTACTTTGAAGGTGATATTCTATTCTAACTTTTTAAAAGCAAAAATATAAATTTTAACTTTTTTAAATTCTGTTATTAAATATTTAAGGGAAAAAAATCAGATCACCAAACAATGTTCTAAGTAAATTTTAATTCAGTAAGATACGCATCTCAAAAGAAAACACGCCAAGGTCTTATGATAAATTTATTATTTTTAATTCCTGTATAAATATAGCTAGACAATTAATAAGACCTGGGGCTGTTTACATATTGCTTCGGCAAACATTTGACAAAAGAAGTGGGTGGGAAAGGGAAATTCTGACCTCCAGGGATTCTACTCCATTGGAAATGGTACCTGAAACAGACCGTTGTCCTTGCTTGACGAGCATTTCGTGCAGATTGTGACGTCACGCGAATAAGGAGAAGACAAGGCCTGAGCGAAAAGGAGGGACGTTCAAATAGGTCTCGCTTGTTCTCACTTTATCAGAATAGGAGACAACTTGTCTCTTCTACGGTCTCGAGAGCTGCGGGTCTCTTTTATTGTTCAGGTAGGACAATAATAATATTTTCGTAATTGTAATATACATAAGTTGAAATATTAATACTAATCTACGAACTTTGAAATTATTTTAATTATTAACCAACGTTTTAAAATTTTAATATATTTTAAAAAATAGAAATGTAGTTATTATCAAATAAAAATTAATTTTATATTCCTTATAAAAAAACAACTCAAATATAATCATACTTGAGTAATTTAAAATAATTATATTAAATATAAACTTAAGCACTGTATGCTATTATTGATGTTTCATAAATATCAATTCAACTTGATAATTTTAAGAATAGGATGTCGGTTTGTAAAATAAAAATTATTTTATTTGTTGATGATATTTCATAAAGCTAAAAAATGTCGAATTAATATTATTTTATACCTGGAAAATTAAAGAATCATTTAATATAATTATAATCGCATTGGAAAATTTAAAACTTAATCATATAATTCTGTGTTAGAGACAACTTGACAAAATTCTTTTAAAGTTTTCAAATATGATTAAATAATTTATGACTACATATACGTAATATAATGTAAATCAAAAATTAAAGAATAATAAATTCTATAAAAGAAATATTTGTAAATATTTATAGTCAAAAATTAAATTTTATAGTTTAGAAATAATTTTTATTAATGAAAGTCTTTAAAAAAGCTAAACACAAAAATCATAGCTACAATATAAATAACAAATTATTTCTATTTTCCCTGGAAAATAATAAGAAATTTATAAATTGAAATGCACTTGTATTTTAGAGATTAAAAATGTGTGACTTATTTTATGTAAACTAAAAAAAAATATGACATAACAATTCAAGTAAATATTTATAATTTTAAGAACACAATATTACTTCGTTAGTTATTTATTCAGTATAATTTTTATATTTAAACGTAATTTCAAAGTTAAAATATAAATATCAAACTAATTCTATTTTTCTAAAAAATAAGATTATATAAATTCAAAGACATATGAATTTGACAAATGAAAAATGAGCATATTTTATAAATTAACGAATAAAAATTATTCCCAGGTACAAGAAAGACATTAATTTGCTTTTACAATGTAATATCATTTTTTAAATATGAAAGATTTTATTTTATAAATATATATATACTTTTAATAGCTAATAATAATTTCTGAAACTGAAAAATAAATGTAAAATTAAATTTACTTTCCTCGAAAATTAAAAAATTTAAATGTTTAAATGAGAAGAGTTTAAATGTATAAATTAGAGAATGTTTAAAGAAAAAATATTTTTAATGATTGTAACTTTTAAAAACTTAAAACGACTTATTATCTGAAATTAATTTGGTAAATATTGCTGTAAATTTTATTACTTTGTGTTAATGAATTAAATTTGAATTATTCGTTAAGTAAAGATAAATATTATACAATATAAGTCCTTGTAATTATTTAAACATTATTAAATATTTACTCAAATAATAATATTTTAGAAAATATATAAAATCTTAAGCATTTATTTAATTTTTTTCCAATATAAATTGCTTTTACTGTAAAATAAATACAGTTTTAGAGAGTTTATGAAATTTAAACTTAATTTATCAATTATTTTAAATTTACAAAAACTAAATATTTTAAAACGTCTCATTAGACATTAGGATGTAGCAAAATATGTTGCATTTGAAAGTGAATGCCTTTTTGAAACTGTTGCTTTAATCATATATAATTTAAATTAGAGGTAATTCAATAGTACTTTTTCTTACTTGACAAAAATGATTAAACAATAGTTTAATATATATTATATTGAAGGACATCTAATATAGCTGCATTACTTTTCAAAAAGTTTTTTATTTGTAAATGAATTATTCCATAAGAAATAAAAATTGTTTTTAATTATAAACTTACTTAAAATATAAACAAATTATATAATGCCTCTTACCATGTTTGAAAGTAACAAAATATTAATTTCTTAAGATAATTATGCTTAAAAACTATTTTATAAAAACCATTTTATACTAAAGTGTAATAAGATATTATTTTTTCACATTTTTAGATTAAATTTAAATGTAATTTGAAGAAAACTTTTCTTCACCACATTATCGCATAAATTAACAAATATGGATGTTACAAAATACCTAAAAACGCATACATACTTTAAAATTTTTTGCTAAATTTTTAAATACTTTTGTAATTTTCGACAAAAGTTTTGATTGAAGTGATATAATGTCTTTATGCTATTTTGAATATCAGTATTTTTCAATTATTTTTAATATGTATGAAGTATGCTGGTATGAACTGAATGATAAGCATCCTGGTAGTCAATTCAATATAAATGATGAATTCAAATACTACCTTAACCAAGTAAGCTTGTAATGATTCGGTATTCAACTTCAAACTGCTGTTTATACTCAAATTATTGCTCATACACAAAGATAAGAGTGATGGAGAATAACAGATAAGAAACAAAAATATTAAGTCTACAATTGGGAAATTATAAAAAGTAATGAAATAAATCATTAAATAAAATTTTGCTTATATAAATGCAAGCAAAAATAAAACACAATATTAATTAAAAGACAAAACGTAAAATTAATTTTAAAATATTGTTTTAATATAGAAGGAAAAGTATATATATAAATAAATATAATACATAATTATATATTCATATATCTATATCAATGAAT
>JAPDSC010018185.1:0-14352 GCA_026290005.1 Latrodectus geometricus
TTGCAATATCATAAATAATTTTGTGTTTTTTCTGGAATAGTTCTTCAGAATTTTAGAAATTTTCCATTAATAAATTGTAAATTATAAATATCCAACCTCACACATATTGCATAAAAAGAACACGTTAAAGTATAAAATTGTAGAGAGTGTTTTACTGAAGTTTTAAAAAATCGAAAGGAAAAGTTAAATTCGTTTTGATCAATAAAAGTCCATAGATAATTTGATGATTTTACAAGCCTTTATTTAAAGAATAAATACATTAAAATATGTTACTAGATGCTTTAATCTCAAAAACTATTCATTTTTTATGTATAAGACAAAAATTTCTCCTCCAGAAAATTAAACACTCATCGAAAATATTCTTTTGATGCTTGTCTTAAATTAACTTTGCTGTTACATAATATTTTTTTTTTAATTTTTAACTTGCTGTTTTTGCAATATTCAACTATTCTTAGTAATCATTTTGTTTGGTTATTTTTTAAGTTGAGTTATAAAAGCTTGCTCTTCTTTTATCATAGTCTCTTAAATACAATATTGGATATTTTAAAGAATTACTTTTTCCATTTTTCTGTAGCTATGCTTTTTTTTTCTTATAATTTTATCTGTATTTATTTCAGCATCATATTTTTCTAAAAGCAGATGAATTTTAAAAAATTTCTTCTGCTTTCAAACTTTCAAAGTCTTATGAAAGATCTTACATACAGACATTCTTAGTTTTGATGCAATGGATTTACAAGTCGGCATATGTTTTAAGATCAAAATCTTTACTCTCTTGATATTTACCTGCGTTCAAACAATCTTCAGATGGAGTTTCTCCGTTATTCCTCCTTCTTATATTCAGCAAGATGATTTTTTTCTTTCATTGCAGATTTAATATACATTATGGATATCTTTACTTGAAATGCAACAACTGCATTTTTACATTGTTATATAAATTTATCCATCCGAATATTTCTCCTGTAAAAGCTTAGTTATAAACCTTTCGACCAACGTATCAATTTATAAAACTAGTTTCGAAGTAAATCATTACATTTCAATAAAAACGAAACAGTAGCATATGATTATTATGAATTCTCAAACTCTTAAAATTTTGCTGACACATATACTTTTAAATTAATATATTTTCCCATCACGATGCATAATAATTTTAATATGATTCTTAAAAGTACGTAAGGTATAAAATATAAGTAGAATTCCATTTCTTATAGAGTTCTTTTATAAGTATTAGCTTGGGGGAAAAGAAATCCATTATTTTTACGTGAACTTTTTGTAACTGCTTTCAGATTCGCTTTGTAAAAAGGTTTAAAACAGTTTTCATGTAGATTTTTAGGTCTTGCGCGTTACGACTGTTGACATGCTATCAAGTTTGATAATTTTTGATATTTTATAGACATTCTCGACGATGTTGTATCCATGCGAGGTGCATCTTTAGCATCCAAATACCCAAACGGAATCGACGAAACCAAAATTGTGCGTAACTGGTTGTTACAGTCATATATAGGACGATAAACACGTTTCACAATTTTAGCCACCTGGTTAGCATTTTCGCCATTATAAAAGAAAAACTAAAATGTATCGAATTTTCTGTTTGTTGTCTTCTATTTTTAAAACTTTGTACTCATAATTGAATTAATCAAACAAAAAACCGCAAGAGAATATTTTAGTGTCAAATGTCACCTTTCCAATGAGTATAAATTTGCAATTGTTTGATAGATACCTCACGAGATAACGATCACTACAGACGTCTACCGAAAAAATAATGGATAACTTTTTCCCCAACCTAATATTAAATAAAAATTCTTTTCAAAGTAATTAGATTAAAAAATGTAATGGAAACATTTATGTTATTGATGAAATTTTGTCTTGCTCCTTCACAAATGAAAACTATTTTTCTATTTATTACAATATTCTACACAGAAATATTTATTTTAAGATTATATTCCATGAATGTAAATCATTATTTCTAAAGCAATTCCTTTAGATCAGGTGGCATCATTAAATCCGAATCTTGATGAAGCGAGTTGCATCGCTTGAACCTTGTGACCTACATTTCAAATTCAAGAATCTCGAACTAATTTGAGCAGCACCTGCTGATCATTACCCTATTGGTAATTATACCTGTTGCTCAAAGATTGGAATACTAATGAGGTATCGTATCGTCAAATCATTAATACATTTAACCATTCAAGAGCCTTACTCGGTTATTGCTTAAAATGGATAATTTAGGTATTCGCTGCATATAATATCTGCGACTTCATCAAAGTGCTGATGAGTTACGAAATAGTAAACCTCGCCTTTAAATTAAATTTCAAATGCTCCAAATTAAGCAATTTTCATGGCTTCATTCGAATGGAGTAATGTTGCTCTCCATTTCATCGCTTTGTTCTACAGTTATAACAATCACGGAAGCACATACAAAATTATGTCACGTTTTCAATTATTGAACTGTATTCCTCTTGAATACTGATTTCTTTATGTTATTTAAAAAAAATAAAACATGAATTAAAGAGTAGTTTATATTAGGTCGGGGAAAAAGTAATCCATTATTTTTTTCGGTAGACGTCTGTAGTAATCTATATCTCGTGAGGGATCTATCAAACAATTTCAGATTTATGCTCGTTGGAAAGGTGACATTCGACACTAAAATATCCTTTTGTGGTTTTTTGTTTGATTAATTCAGTTACGAGTACAAGGTTTTTAAAATGGAAGACAACAAACAGAAAATTCGATACATTTTCGTTTTTCTCTTGTAACGGCGAAAAAGATAGCCGGGTGGCTAAAATTGTGAAATGTATATATCGTCCTATATAAGACTGTAACAACCAGTTACGTACAATTTTGTTTCGTCGATTCCGTTTGGGTATTTTTGATGTTAGAGATGCACCTCGCATGTGGATACAACATCGTTGAAAATGCCTATAAAATATCAAAAATGATCGAAGTTAACCGCATGTCAGCAGTCGTAACATTCAAGACCTAATAATCTACATGAAAGCTGTTTTAAACCTTTTTACAAAGTGAATCCAAAAGAAGTTACATAAAGTTCACGTAAAAATAATGGATTTCTTTTTCCCCAAACTAATATAAAATATACTTTCTGTACAGCATGTTTATATCTCAAAATAATTTAAATCCCAACTCGAACTGTCATAAATAAGCGAAAAATTGCATATTTTCCGCATTTGCAAAAACAATCAAAAAGCTTGTTATTAGTATTGGGAAGTGAGGCAACCATTTTTCTTAAATTGATTCGCAATATATTTTGTAAATTGAATAATCGTTCAAACACACATGCGGTACTGTAGTTGGCATCTCACTCTGTCATCTAATGGATCTGGTTCGAATCACGAGGAACAGATGGCACGTAATTGAACTGTAACTTTGACTGTATCGATTAATTTCGTGACAAAGTACAGTCAATGCAACTTAGTAATTTTGATCCACTGTCAAGTAACGATGTCAACACCAGAACTAATCTCTTCCCTAAACTTACATGCTGACAGTTAGAGCGACCAATTAACATGCAGTTGTAACGTTGGTGTAGTAGTCTCTAATTTAGCGATGCAACAAGTAATGCTTTGTTGCGTTGCTATTATTAATCACTTACAATTTGATACGGATATACCAAGTAATGACAGTCTTATATACTCCCAATCATTGAATAAATTGTCAAATAGTTTAAATCCATTTATAATGATAAATTTGTATGAAAATTACTGCATAGTTTTTCGTTATAATGGATTCTTGTTAAACAAGCCTTAAGGAATTATGAAATAAAATATTTTCGAAACTAGGTACAATATTAATTTTAACAAGATTTGATTCTAAAGAATAGTTTTTAAAGTTTATCGCATTACCACCCAAGCATACTTATAATAAAAAAGCCACACTTGACCCAAAACAATAAGTTATGCCAAATTTTTAGGAGAACGTAGGAAACCTAAAAATTTGGCAAAACTAGAATATCTAATATTTACCAATAACTAAAATTATCGTAGTTCTGATAATTCATCAAAGAATTTCTAAATCTAACAAAAACAACGTAAAAAAAGACTATAATAGGCCAAGTTCATCAGAAATTCGAATATTTCGACCATACATTATTTATCATAATTCTATATTCTTTAAACTATGAAAGTGCTTTCAAAAATTGAAGTATTTTGACATTAAATAGATACTGCTGATTGAAATTCAATTTTCTTATATATCTGACGTACATATTTATTGTCAAAGAGGACCAAAAAGAAATATGAATTCAAGTTATTTAGTTAGCTCTATTATAAGCGTAGAACATGAAATATTATTAAGTTGCTTATTATTTAAATCACTTGTTATCTTTGCTGTCGCGTTTAATGCGCAAAATTTAAAAGGAATAACTTATTTCTCACGAATGATATGTTATAAAAAAAACGAAATTTTTCACAGTAAATCAAAAAGAAATCAGGAAATGCATACACTAGATGTTTTTACCGACCAATTATATATGGTTTTGAATTTGCAACATATGATAATAGTTTTCTACCATGACAAGACTTATTTCTGTATATAAATCTATTAAAAGCCCAGAGAATCATTAATATAATATCCCAACATTATTCTGAATCAAAATATGAACTTTCAAAGAACTATAATTTTGATACACCATGAAATCCCGTAAATTTTCACTCTAATGTGTAAATACAAACACAACATTTATGCATAAGTAAAAATTGACTTGTGATAAAAAATTTTAATTTTCTGAAACGTACGAAGGTGCGATTTTTTTTAACTTATTCAGAAATACTATTCATTTTAATAAAAATTATTCTTCCAAGAAAAATAAATTGATGTGGTGTAATATATAACAGATTTCCCACACACAATTAATGTAGTTAATATTATAACATATTTAATTTATAATTTGCTTATGCGTAGAAATGTGCCTTTGTTTTTTTTCTACGTAAACTCAGTAGTTTTTTTTTTTTTTTTTTTTTTTTTTAAAATAATGTGAATTGACAAAAATATTTGCTTACAATTTTTTTAATAATTAATTATTACTCTCAATTTAATTTGCTTTTATATCTTTTTTTTAAAGAAAAAAACAATATTAATGATGTATATCCAAATATTTTAATTTATCTTATTTTTAAATAAATTAAAAAATTAATTGGCTTAAAAATAACCAATTACATTTAAATTATTTTACAATTATTTTAATCATTTATAATAATATAATCCAATTGATCCTACTAGTTTTATTACAAGAACATCATAATTTATTTTATAATACTCGTGATATTTATAATTTTCAATTATATTTAAATTTTTCCCAGATATTTTTTTTTCTAATTTTTCAAATCCTTAATATATAATTTTATTTTTTTTATAATTCAAATGAGAAAAGTAAATTACATAAAATTATAATAATTTATATATTATGACAGAAATTTGAATCAGCAGTTGTATTAATAGCATGCTAGAATAAGTTGGTACATGTAAACGTATATATATTACAATACATTTTAAAACTTTTAATCAAACTGTAGAAAGTTAAGATTTTCATCTTACAGTGAAGTACTTTATCTTTAATGTCAGTAAAATATGTTTTATTTCACTGCAAAATATAAGCATTCTTAGGAATCTATGTGACAAAGAAAGGCAAATTTGGCGAAAAAACTCAAAATGGCATAGTTTCAAAATTCTGAGACTGTTATTAAAACTTTTTATTCTCCTTTATTTTAAACTTGAGTTTATATTTTTAAACTCTCAAGAATGTTTGTAGCTTGTTTACTCTGAAAATTACAATGAAACATGAATAGAACTTTACGAGCGTAAAACAAATTAGGATTAGGAAACTTCATAGCAAAAAACTGCTTTGTAGAATTATGACCGAGGTGAAAGAATCAGGTGCAGCATTCGAATCAAATTATATTAAAATCTGAGAGAGATACTGAAGAGAAGTAAATAAAGAAGTAAATACACAAAAAAAGAAGAGTAAAGAGATACATAAGAAGAATCACAAGGAATAAGTTCTTATACACATTTTGATTATGTCCTAACATATTGCTGTTAATGGAGCTTTTTTTTTTATTATATATAATTATAGAAAATTATATATTAAATGCCTTAAAAGTAATTATTATAAAAGATTTAAATAATTAATTAAAAAATATTTCTTACTATACCGATTTTCTTGACGTTGAATTTTTATTTCTTGATAGTTTTTCCTCGAGTTATTAGTTTTTATGATTGTTTGATATGCTTCTTATAAAAATATTTTTCATCGTTTGCTCTCATTCACATTGATGGTGTTATCTTTATCATTATACTGATTTACTAAAAACAAATCGATATTTTCCTTTTTTAATTGTAATTAAAGGTTCTGTGGCTCAGTAATTCACTTTTACATTGCGAAATGTCCGATATTCGACCCTTGTTGAACAATGGGATATGAATATTGATATTTCGCTTTATGCGTTGAGCATATGCGTTGGAGTATGTTCTCGGGTTTTCTAGTTTTCTTCTTTACTACACAGAAACACGAACTACTTTTCAGCGAAAAATTTTCAGAAAGACAATACATTGATAATATAGAATTCTTATAATAGGCTTCAACTTTTAGACTATATAATTCACTTTGTTTAATAATTTGTTGCATTTACCAAAATAATTATCGAGAAAAATTGGATTTTCTTCTTTATACTATTGCATTGACGTTGATGAAGTCACAGAAATGAGCACAATAATTCCTCCCTATTTTTATATTTTATTGACAGAGAAAAATATGGAAAATATAGAGGAGCAAATAAGCATCGTTAACTATCAAAAGTAAAAATTTGTATCTTGTGCTTAAAAATCATTCATAAAATATATGTAATTATTTTTCTAATTGAAATCTAAAATTAACAATATTAGAAAAATGACAGAAATAAGAAAGCTGGAATTAAGTCATACAGACTACGTTTGAAAATTTTGGTAATGTCTGTTGGATGTATTGAAAGAATTGTAACAGAATTTTATGGTCAAAAGCAAAAAATTTAACATAGATTATTTTAATAAGAAAGAAAAATCGCTGTTATTATGTAAATTATTGTAATGTTCAATGATTAATAACAATTTCCTTCATATATGTTGTTACATTAAATCTTCTTTTATGGGAGGAACTTGAAAACAGATTGAAAAATTCTGGAAATATGTTGAAGATATCTTTTTCAGAGCAATAGAGATATTTTCTAAAAAGGAGCTTTTTATGTGCAATCCCTTATTTTCAAGCAGTCTTGAACAAAGTAATCTTGAACTTTATAATTACCCAGATTTGAAATAAAAGATACCTCCCAATTTGAAGATTCAATCCTCACAACTTGGATTAAATCTCGATTTGTTGTTATAAATCTCAATCAAATAACAGAAAATGCTATCATGAAAACTATTTTGATTAATTTATAAATGGGGATTTTAAGCAAATACTGTTTTTTAATCAAAAATAAAAAAGCTTTTTTTCAATACTCATTTATGCAAGGCTTAATCTGAGTTTTAATATAGTACATTTTAACTTATGTTCAAGTGAATAAAATGCATCATTACATAGAAACGGCTTTTATAGTCTTTTACCATTTGGCCTCATTTCCTAATCAATGCGTAACATTCGTTTTTAATTTAAGTTAAATTCAATTTTCACAATATTTCCGCGTCCTTTAGGCACAACCAGTTGCGACACTAATGATAATGCCATAATGAGAACCTAGAATAACAAATCAGATGGAATATTTATTTGAAAGACGAATAACAAAAATTGATCGTAATGTGAAACTAATACAACTATATTCTATATAATAATTAATGTTGAAATATAGGTTAAAACGCCTTATGTGAATATGAAATAATTATAAAAATTGTTTTTGATTTTTCTAAATTACTATCCACTCCAGGGATATTAAGCACCTTAATTTCTTTACTTAGTCTATTGTTTTCCTAGCGCAGATTCTAATCTTGTTTTTCCCTCGTGAGTCATCAAATGCTCTCAAAGATTCTCTCCCTAATGAATATGTTAATTTAGTCGTTCATGTGTAAAGATATACCTCATAAAAGTTAAAATTGTGTTTCAAAAACGGTGTGCGTGAGTACTTATTTTGAAAAACTTTTAAGTGATAGTTTGTTTAATCAACAAGTTCTTGGAACAATGTTGAATAAGTGCTTGAAAGGAATATTTTAATAGTTTTAGAAGGGACTAATAAATATTTAATTCATACTAAAACAAATTATATTCTCTGCGCTTTTTTGATATTTATTTTCATATTTCTCATATTATTAAGTTAGATTGTCATTTTTTTATTGATTGATAATGTCTAGACTCAAAAAATATTGAATAGATTGATAGTAAAGACAATAAATAGTGCTTGCACTGAAAATCAACTTTTCACTATCCAAATATTTACGTGCATTATGTAACTCTGCAATATCGATATTGATAACATTTGGAAATTGAGCTAAATTTAACATTAATTCTAGGAATTCAATACACATTATCGTTAAAGGCTATTAATAAAATTACGATATCAAGATTAAAAGCACAAACAAAAAATGTGTGTGATAGTGAGAGAGATTTAATGAAGAAATTAATTTCCTTTGAAGGTATTTCACAGTTAAGTTCCTGAGATATGAGCATTTAGTGAGAGTTAGCAAAACATAAAGTCTACTAAATAACACTACATCTAATGAACACACATTTGATCATTTCTTATTTATATTAAGTAATCCAGCATCGGCTGTCTGTATGTTTGAATATCACCTTCTCAATGCATATTCTCTTCTGATAAATCATGATGATATCTTTCACAGAGCGTTTTGATTTGTTTTTAAATAACATTGTCGTTGATGTAAAATTGTTCACAAACGATTCTCGTGAAAGCTAATCCGATTCTACTACGGAGAATCAATCATTTATTTCACAACATTGAATATTGTGTTTCCTAAGCAGATATTATTATTAATTCCAATTAATTATTTTAAAATAAATTGCAAAATCAGTATTTTAATCAAGTTCCTTCCTATAACAGAATCATTTTTTTTTAATTTCTATCTAAATATCAAAAAGAATGAATAAATCACGTTTATGCTTTCCCACTAAAACTATTTAGCATAAACAGAAGGGAATTGCCAAAGTTGGATAAAGAAGACTGAGTAACATGAACAAATTCTTAATAAGACTAATAGAAAAAAATTTTTTTAATTCATTGATAATAGAAAAAATTCCAAATTATATGTGACAAGGAGTTTTTTTTATATAATTGCATGAAATTTTTAATTAAATTTTGAAAATACAATGAAATTTCATTTTATGAGGTTAAATTGAAAGTAATAGACACATTACTTATATCTTTTATTCCATTATGTCTTCAAAAAGCAGAATGACGTAAATAATCCTAAAAAATGTCTTTAAATTTTGCTATAACCCTTAAAATTTATCTAAACTATTAATTATATATTCCCTTGAATTTGAATTTTCAATATTACGTATGCACATACATGCAAAATAAAATATTACTTCCATGTTTCCTTTTACACCAATGCAGACTCCCCTTGTTCCCAAAGTGAGTCATCCTGGTGACACTCGGTATTTTGATACCTATCAAGAGAAGAAAAACAAGCCTCCAGTTGCAGTCAAGGATCGAGATCTAAGTCTATTTAAGGACTTCTGAGAACCAGTAAGTATGAAGATAGATTTTAACTAATTTTAATGTTCTCACAATATATTTGCCAGTATTGATGATTTAAATGCCTCTTCAAATACTTTTTTAATCTTTCTAATTAAATGTATATTTTGAATATAAAATTTTAGATACGTATACAATTCAGAATTAAATGATAATTTTAGCTTTCAAGTTTAGGATTAAATAAATTTTGTTTGAATATGCGGGGAAATTTGTTAATATAATATAAATGATAAAGACTAACTTCAAAATTCTTGGACAAAGAAGCATAAGAAATATGAATTAAATATTTAGAATTGGTTTCTAAAACTAAAGATAACAATACGTCAAATCTCAAAGAGATTTAGATTTGGCATTCCAATGATTTAATTCATTTCATTGCAATAGTAATAAGCCAAATTTGGCAGTTTTGGAGGGCTGTAGCTTCACCTAGAAAATGTGTCATTATTTAAGGAGAAAAATTGAAATTTTAATTTACTCAGCTATATTAAAAACGCTATTCTGCAATACAAAATAAGGTTTTACGTATAGATCAGCTAACAGCAAAATGAACGAGATATTGAACACTGGAAGATTCCTTCAGTTACAAGGTTATAAAATATTGGTAAGTCAGGATACTTTTCATATGCATTTTAATAGATTTCATATCGCCTTCCAATGCATTGCGTACCCAAATATAAATTGCGCAATGGATAAAAAATACTTTATTTAAAAAATTTATAATTAGGGACAATGATTGTTTTTAAAAAGTTATCTGTTGAAATGTAGGAAGGAATCCGATGCAATAAATATTTTTCTTTTACTACCTTGGTTACACATAGCTGATAAATTTTATAAAGAGGGGAAAAAATCCTTTTATTAAACATTAATTATAACAAATATCATTTTAAGGATTTATTTTTATTTAATTATGAAAAAAGTCTGGAAAGATTTGATTAAATAAGATTGTAAATTTTATATTTTTAAATTTAAGAAAAAAAAAGAAAAAAAACACAAGTGATTGAAAAAAAATGCCCGAGAAAAAATAAGTAAAAAAATTCAAGATATTTATCTATAAACAATTACAATGATTAAAAAAAAAAAAAAAACCCTACTGAACTTTGATAGTAAATTTCTCATGCTCACATTTTATTTTTGTTCTCTCATCTCTGATTAAAATGAAAATAACAACTAATTCTAGCAAGAATGTTATAATATAATGAGTGTTATAATAGAAATGAACAGAGAATACAAATTTCTCAAATCTCATTAGGATTCTAGAACAAGTACAGTAATTATGATATAAGGAATACAACACAGCAATAATTAGTACCAGTAAAGTATATATATTATAGCCTCAGAAATAATCAATTTGATTCATTTATTTTTAGTTTTCTTCTATCAACTTTTTCAAGTTTAATTTTTCTGATTGAATTTTTATAGCAATTTCTAAATCTAAATCGTGTAACATGAAATAAAACAAAGACTTTTTTTTAATTTTGTATAGTTGCAAGCATGTTGTAAACTTCTTTTAAATAATCATTTGATTTTTTATAGGAAATGATATCAAAGGAGTTCCATAACAGGGTGTAAATAATTGAGATGAAAAACTAGTCCTAATTCTTATTTTGAATGTAAAAGAATTTCTTTACATTCAAAATTTTACAAGCAAGAATGTGATGCATAAATCCATGAACTTTACAGCATAAAATATCAATGATTATTTTGAAGACTATAACACACTCAATCAAAAAAATGCATACTATTTATTCATTCTTCTGTGGAAGGTGTATGAGTGGATTCATGCAAGAATGTGATGTAGAAATCTTTGCATCACAAAAGATCAAGGATTACTTGACTAAGACTATTATATACTTAATTGAAGAAATGCATAAAATTTATTTAAACTTCCCAAGGTGATTTTCTATAAGGAAATCCATCGAACAGTTTAAATGACATTTAGATAAATAAATGCTAATTTATGCAATTTCCTGTGTTTACTTTGCCTAAATCTAAATATATAATTTATACAAATATATTTCTTTGAACCAGCCAATTAAATCCAATTGTGTTAACACTATTTATATAAAAATCAATATTTCGTATTGTAAAATTTTAAGACTGGTACTTAATGAACGTTTCAAACTCTATCATTTGAAATATTGTTTCTATTTTGCCACTGATTAATGTTACAGGAAATAAATAAAATTTATGCTGTATATTGGCAACATAAAAGAAACTAAGTGGTGAAGTTTAGTTTAGATTAAGAATCGTTTACAAAGGAAAATTTAAGAGTTGAAAGAAAGAACTGTGAAATGGAAGTCTTTAATGACTTGCAAATGGCATTCATACAATTGGAAGGCGAAAACAGAATTTTATTATGTATCAATTACATGTGATGCAACGCATCATTTCTTTAGAACTAGAAAGAAGTTTAAAATAGGAAAAGAAAGTACAAATTCATACGTCTTTGGGCACTGTTTAAAATAAGTTTTTCAAACATTGTAAAGAATCAAAAATAACTGCATTGTAAATCCTATATGTACCTTAACAAAGTGAACTTTGTAAAATAGAAAACTGTAATGTGCAATTTAAAAAATTGTAAGGATTAAATTGCACACAATTATAAAATAAAAATCATAATTGTGAAAAATTATAATTAGTAAGACATACATAAATAAAAATATATTAAACCTATAGAATATTAATTACTTAATGTGTCCATGCATTGCATCTTATTTTCTTTAATATTGCCTATTAATAATAAAAATTTAAAGTAGGAAAAAGCTATGGGTTTGTTACATATAACTGAATGAAATTGCAAATTAAATAGCATAACAGTTTATTTTTTAAAAAATTCCTTTTTTTAATGTATAAAGTAACTCATTTAATGCATAATATGATTATGTTTTCCTTCTAAAAAATAGTTATTAATGAAAAAGTTTAATGTCAAATTTAAAAATATACTAAATTTCGTAAGAATGCCTTCTTGATCAATGAGAACAGCATATTGATTTGCATAAAATATAAATTTAAAATCAAGACCTATTTAAAAAGTTTTAAAAAGATTAATACGAAATAAACATAATTAAGTGGAAAAAAATGTAGAGGCTATATACAGAATATATGGAAGATTTGAATAATTTAAATGTTGCAAAACGAATACTGAATTTCAAATGCTCAGTCTAATATCAAATATTATTCTGCATTTCAATCTATGACAAAAATACAAATCTAAGTTTTAGTGATAAAATTTTCTTAATTCTCTAACAAACAAAACATTCAAAAATCGCATTATATTTAACAATTTAAAAAAAAAAAAAAAACTTTTTTTGAAAAATTAGAAATTAAACTTTTTAGGAAGAATTAGATTTTATTCTAAAACATATGAAATATATTCATTTTCCATACTTTGAAAAAAACTTAGATTAGATTTTAAAATACAACTTTTTTTTTTTTTAAATAAACATTATTTTATTAAAAAGAATACAATTTTCCTTTCAATTTACAACTGAATCATTGAGACATTTTTAAAGCTAAAATCATTTTGTATAATTCATCGAATTTTTTTCAAAATTAAAATCTTTAATAAATTTTAACAGAAATATTTAAATTCCAGTTAATTAATTCATTGGTGCATTTCTATAAAAATCTATAAAATTTTTAGTCTATTAGATAGAATATAAAATTTGCAATAATTTCAAAAATACTAAAAACCCATTTTAACATTTGAAAAATATTCCACTAAATAATGATGTAAATTTTATCAAATACTATTTACAAAGTAGAGCATTGCTTATAAGAGTGAAGTAAGCCATAGTTATTAACTACAAGATCAAGACTAGTAGGTCTTATAAGATGCTTAAAATGCAATGTGGTGTGTTTGCTCTTAAATAAATTATTTCATATATTTATATTATGAAGATTTGGTTTGGAATCACTTGATAATTCTTTACTTTTAGTTATATTTATGTACTCATTGTTTATCTTAAATATTACATTTGATGATTTTGCATGATTTAGGGGTGTAAAGACAAAATTTTATTTTTTTTTTTTTATTTATTTATTTTTTTTTTTTTTTTTTTGCCTTTGGAGAAAAATTATATTTTTGGGCCAATGTGGTAGATGCAACCTGATGAAGTTGATCATGATGATACTTAATTCAATTTATAAGTTCATTTTGCTCCTTATTAAATTTGAATTTCAATTTCGTTTGTACTTTACTGATGTTCTCTTTTGTCTTAATATTTGTATTTCTATTATATACTTCAAATTTGAAGATTTTGATATTTATATATTTTTAGTAATTCTACTTTTAGCTGTGTTTACAGTGAGTGAATTGCTAAGCTTTTCCTATATTTATGTTTTGATTACTCCTTCATGCAATTTTGAATTATTCACATCTTTAATTTATATTGCTATATAAAATGTTATGCGTAACATAATCCTAAACAGTTTTATTTCGAAAAAATTAATATGTTATACAAAAATATTAATATGTTTAATATACAAAAATATTAATATGTTTTATGCTAAATATAGAACGGAAATTTATTACAAATAGATTAAACTTTTGAAATTTCTGATACTTTTCAATTACTTATTATAAATTCATATTCTTGGTATTAAGAGAAATGTTTAAATTATATACACATGTTCATTGCAAGTAATGAATTGCAATGAA
>JAPDSC010018195.1:0-39964 GCA_026290005.1 Latrodectus geometricus
TTTTTAGGTCTTGCGCGTTACGACTGCTGACATGCGGTTAACTTCGATCATTTTTGGTTTTTATAGACATTTTTGACGATTCTGTATCTACATGCGAGGTTCATCTCTAACATCAAAAATACCCGAACGGAATCGACGAAACAAAAATTGTACGTAACTGGTTGTTACAGTCTTATATAGGACGATAAACACCTTTCACAATTTTAGCCACCTGGCTATCTTTTACGCCGTTACAAGAGAAAAACGAAAATGTATCGAACTTTCTGTTTGTTGTCTTCCATTTTTAAAACCTTGTACTCGTAACTGAATTAATAAAACAAAAAACCGCAAGAGGATATTTTAGTGTCAAATGTCACCTTTCCAACGAGCATTTATCTGAAATTGTTTGATAGATACCTCACGAGATATCGATCACTACAGACGTCTATCGAAAAAAATAATGGATTACTTTTTTCCCAAACTAATATATATATATATATATATATATATATATATATATATATATATATTCCAATATCATCAATAACAAATCCTTCTTAGCACAGGATTCCGGTTATAGCAAGCAAATTTCGAAGTAATGAAAATTATAAAACCAGAGATAATAATATTTATTGATCATTTTTTTTAAAAAAAATATCATATAAATAAGTAAGCATAAGTTACAAAAAAAGCTGAAAAGAAAATGTAAATGTATTAATTTATTGTTAACGTAATCGAAAGAAATTTTTTAAACAATTAGACAAATGTTGATTACGTAAGTATATAAAATTTCTCTTCAGTTATATCTCGATTAAAGATCAATATATCATATGATTAAATTATTTATAAATCAATTCCATATTTTATGAAATATTCTTCCCTTAAAGTAGGTCTTGGTATACAGAAAACTTTAAACTCCCGAAATCAGTTTCATTAAAATTATTAGACAGCAAATGTATAACATCTATATTGAATCTTAGATTACCATTGTTTTCTTAACGGACGTTTCTGAACGGACGGCCACATTTTGTTCATGTGAATAGTAATCTGATTCTGATGTGATATTTTATGTATTTATGTTGTCCTTTGGTATAATATGGCTTTACAATTTGGATGTATTCATAATAGCGATTTAATATCAAAATTTACAAAATTAAATGTCCAAAATATCAACAAAGGATGCATATAAGTATTGAATTCTATATAAAGCTAAATTGTATATAAAACTAATGATCATGTGACAACAATATTAAAGATGTACTGGTATTCATCTATTTCAGGGTCCGAGGGGGCTGCGAGGAATGATGGGACATCCGGGTAGAGCAGGTCGAAGGGTAAGTTGAGTAAGTAAAAGTCTATTCAAAATAAGAAAGCAAATTACTTACTCTACTAAAGGCAAAAGTGAAATTTTCTTTTAAATATTATTAACAAAACAATGTTGTTTTTTCTTATCTTCTTCAACTTTTGAAGGAACTTAACCTAATCAATTGTATTTCAGGGTCCAGGTGGAAGAGATGGGGAAAGAGGAACTCATGGTCCAATGGGTCCGAAGGTATAAATGTCCATTCTGACTCTTATAAATTCTTCGTTATAACTAATTTTATCATTTAGGAGATTCATTGAAATTAAAGGAGATAAAATCAAAAACTTATAAAATAAAACCCTTTAAGAACAGCAAGTCCTTAACTAATATTTATTTTTCTTTTCAAATTTTTCTTGTCATGTTTCGTTTTAGGCACACGTGTTATTTTTTTTAATTGAAGAAAGTTACACAAAAAATTCCTCGTGCATCATAAAGTAAGCCAGAATAAAATATAAGTAAATTCAAACACAAAAACATTTACAGGGCAACAACAAGAACAAAAAATTAAAAGTTTAAGTACCAAATAAATTTCTGGGAAATAGCAATCATTTTAATATTTATCGAAAAATTCGAAAGTACTGGGGGCTAACAAACGGAGTGTAATTTGATTCTGAAAACTTTTCTGGCACTCACAGCAATTTCCTGTGCAGCAAAAACTTTTCAACACTTTCCACGGTATCACCACAAGCACAAAGTTCACTGGCCACGATATTAAAATGCAATAAATAACTTCTGAAATTCCAATAGTTAGTGAATACATGAGCCAGCAGCTTAAAATCTATTGAGAGAGGTCACATTTCAAATGTTGCGAAATTATTGGGGAAAAAAGTATTTGTCCATTGTAACTTTGAAGATGCAAAGTATTCAGTATTTCAGTTAATCTCAATTTTTTTTCTTGAGCCACATGCTTACAGTTAGAGTTGGAATAATACGACAAAAGATTAATATTACGAAATATCGCTTGTTTAGCCAACTTGTCTTCTTTCTTATTACCAAGGATACCATTGTGTCTTCAAACGTAAGAAAATGGAACATTCGCGCAAAAGTTTCAAAACGCATGTTTCATTAAATAAATGACATTTGTGATATTTTGTTAAACTATTTGCTCTAAGGTGTGGCCTTAATAAAATTTTTGATATTACAAAATGCTAATTTTGTTGGTAAATAAGTAATAATCCAAAATTTTCACCCTCACAAAGATTTTCGTAAGTAATATGTGCATAAATATGTATCAATAATATATATATATATATATATATATATATATATATATATATATACATATAGTGCAAATTATTAATTTCAAAAATACCATTGTGGCATTTATTATAAAGTATTTTGCCATAATTTTAATCGCTATGCTGAAACCTATGGTTTTATTTCTATTGCATTTTTGTAGATTAAAAATTTATTATTCAAGAAATTTTAAAATTTATTGCTCATTAGTTATACGATACTTGTATTCAATTGTTTCTAATCTGAGAAATTTCTTTATAGGGTGAAGTTGGATTGCCTGGAATGCCTGGGTTGCCTGGTGAAAAAGGAGATCGAGTAAGTAAACATCTTTTTGAACAACATTTTATGCAATTGTTTTCGATGAGATCCAATTATTCGGGTATTAAATTAATTGCTTTTATTTTTTATTTATTTAACTAATATTTTTCCCCATTTCATTGACTCTTTTTTTCTATTAAGAAACTACACTGAATATAAAGTTTTTGTAAAATTTTTAACAGCTTTAAAAATGCTTAATTTTTTAAAGATATATATAATCATTTTGTTTTATTGTTAAAAATTTCGAAATTATTTTATAGGGTTTTACTGGAACTCAAGGTGAACCAGGGTTAATAGGACATGATGGACCTCAGGTAATTATATTTTATTTTTAATTCAAAATTTCTCATATTTTATTTATATTGATACTTAAAAAAATAAAAGGGTAAAATCCTACGAGTTTAACCGGGTTTGGCGCGATTTCCAATTTTTACGCTAACCTAAATTGCGTCACTACGCGCAATATTTGGTTTCCAAATCCGATCGTGCTCAAACTTGAACTTTGCAATCTTGCACTATTTTTTTTAAAATATCAAAATTTCAAAAATTTCATTATCATTATTTATTACAGAGGTATTAAAATGATAATAATTAGAACCTAGTTTCTCAAAAATTACATAATGAACAAATATAAACCAAGTATTATGGAATCTACGGAATCTACAACAAGTAACAACCGGGCAATAAAACTAAATCAGTGATGTCAATAACTAACGTTTTTTTTTTTTTTTTTTTTTTTTTTTTTTTTTTTTTTTTTTTTTAAATAAAAGCTTGGATTTTAATTCACTTGGTAGTGGCACCCTCCTTAAAAATACTTCAGTGTAACTCAATCAAACTCCGCGGTGAACCGAGCAAGAAAGCCAAAACAAACACGTATATGAAGTTTTTATGAAAAACTCGAGTATTTATTATATTATATTATTGCTATTATACTATTAAACAAACATTTTTATGAAAATTTTTATTGAACAAATATAAAATAAATATTTAAATTAATTATATATTTTGGTGAAACGTTTGAAAATGAAATGTTTAATTCGTATAAATGACTTATCATAAATTACATTTATTAGTAAAAACTTCTATTCTTAAAAATGCGTCAAATTCATTGATTATCTGGAAATTTATTTGAAATATTTATCATTAATTACCTTAATAGAGCTAGGGATACAAAAGAAATGAAAAATTACTAATTTTATTTGTAATTAATGTTTAGAAATTTTTCATTTTTTTGTAAGTGATTATTGCACTGATTTCTTTTATTATTTCAAAATATATTTCTTTTATAGATAAATAATGGAAATTTAAATCTTAAATTATTTATTTTACTCAGAAATATCATTAATATATATTAATTATATATCCAATATAATTACACTTATATATAGGGTTTCAAAATAACACACCCACATCCTGTTATATTATTTGCTAAGTAGATTCTAATTAAAATTATCTAGATTAAATATTATGTAATATAACTAATACATCACAAGCTTGAGATATTGATTATCACATTCTTCGATTAATGGTAAATGTTGATTAATAAGTTTCGTTTTATTGAGCGATAAACTATGTCTTCTTGATACCATAAAACATTGATTAATAATTATAATTTCTGACTGTGCAATGTGAAGAGAGGTAATTCTATGTTTTCAAACAAATAGAAACATACTGTTGCTAAGATATGATAAATTTATTTAATGTTTTTGTGTTCTATAAGTGCGTTTAAAATAATTTGCAAGTAAAATCCTAGGAGAGCCCACTCCCTTGGTGATTAACTGAAAAAAAAAAAAAAAAAAAAAAAAAAAAAACAAGGCAGAACAAAATGGCGAAATAAGAATTCCATAAATACTTAGGCTTATCATGTCTAGTGTATCAAAGCAGGATTATCAAGACTGGCGAAATTTATTGCCAACCAAAATTATTTGCGCCAAGGGTGTGGGCTATCTTAGGATCCAACCTAATTTGCATGGTCTAAACGTACAAAGTTTTGAACAGAGTAAATGTTGCATTAGCATTTAATTTTATTTCTTTTTTTTTTCTTAATGCTTTAAAATAATATAGTGATATTGATATCACTGAAAACACATGATGAATCTAGAATATCTGTAAGTTCGGCACAGAATCATTCGTGTAGGATCGATATCTCACAGAATAAGTTTTCTGTGTCATTCTGAGCTTCATCTCTCAACATTCCATTCCCAATAGAAGCCATGTATTGATGAAATTTTTATATACTTTTTGCTTAAAACAGGAAAAAATTTATAAAGTTTTCTTTCAACAAACCTGGTTTTAGACTCTGAAAAAATCAGTGTCTAAAAATAGATGTAAAAAATTTGCAGTAGATTTCGAAAGATGCATTTATTATTTTAATATACTAGATTCAAATTTCCTTTTTAAAATTTTTAGGTATTTTTTTTTGTGTAGTATTTCCAATCTGATGTTTTAAGTACTCTCTTTTAAGAACTAAATTTTCAATCTGATGGTGGCTTGGTTGAAAATGGGGTCGTTCTCTCAGCAAGCGACTCCCCTGAATATCCCTGTTTTTCACTAATCATGGCAAAGGTATATAAAAAAGGTCAGTGTCAAGATGACCTCCAAATGAAATTATATCTCTGAATGTGGCAGGCAAAGTCTGTTTGGCCTTTGTTGCCAAATTAGGAATCCCGCATTTTCAAGGTAACAGTGGCACATTAATGGATGCCCCACTATACAAGATGCCTCATTCCTCTATCATCTTAATGGAGTTAAAACCTTTTGTCCGGGTCTTTGATATAAATAAACAACCAACCATTTTTCAGCCTTAACTACAATTATGTATCCTAATAAAAATTTTTTTCTTGCAATTTAATTAGAGGACTGTTTTACGTTAAAGGTAACAGCTAATAAAAAAGAACTATTAAAACTAATTAAATATTTTTAATGCTTTTTAAAAAACAATATATGCATTTGCTTTTAGTATGATGATATGTAATTTTTTATAGACTACGCACTCTTAGTTGTATAGAATTCAATCAACAATCCTAAAAAAATATTGTGTTAAAAATCAAATGATTGTTTGTTAAATGTATAATAATTAGTTAATATTTAGTTAAAAATTATTTCTATTTTTGTATAAATCAATATTTGTTTTATTTTCAGGGTGAAGACGGTCAACCGGGACCTCCAGGCCTTCCAGGTGACATGGTAAATATTTTAAGACATATGAAATACGCGTTTTACATGTGTGAGAGAGAGAATTTTGGAATTTTGGACTTTTGGGAATTTTGAAACTGCTAAAATTTCTAATTCTCATAGATCGATAAATAGTGAAGAAATTAATTTATTTGAAAACAATAAAAATATATTTAACCAACCCTTTAATTTCTTAGCAATATATAAGGTAATTATAATTAAACTGATAATACGTAGAGGCTAATAGTTCCAGTTTTGCTTAAAGGATTCGAACGAACTTTCAACACAACTGGAAAATATGTGTCGTGGAAATCATTCAGGCAAAGTTTCTCTGAAAAAAATGTTTTAAGTTTTGCTAATATATGAAGGTGTGCTGTTCAAATTATATGCAAATCAGTAGTTTCATGTAATTTCTCTATAGAAGGGGTAGGTAAGGTTCGGAGAAATCATTTACTTACAGTGAATTCTAAACTAAATCAGAATCAACTTGCACTGATCTCTTAAACTATTTTTTTTATCAGAGTGGCAACAATGCTTCGGTAGCATCCGGTAGCATTTATCAGAGAAAGAATATTTTTAGTAGAGGATCAATGTCCATAAATGAAGTTACAAGCATTATGTGTAAGTTTGAAGAAACTAGTTCTCTGAATTTTGTATTGAGAAAAGAATGACGTGCTGTCATCAAGTGCTGATGTGGTGAAAGTTGTAATTACTATGATTAAAAGATCTACAAATTGAATGAGTAATAGTTCTAGCTCTGAGCAACAGTCATTTCGTGAAAATTCTGAATCCCTTAAAAGATGCATTTCATGAAACAAACCACAACTTGACTACAAGATTAGTCTAGATTCCTTAATTTTGACTTGCATTTTCTGAGAGCATGCAAGAGGATGAGTACTTGCTTGCGTATATTTTATGGATTAATGATTTTTATTTCCACTTAGATGGTGCTATGAAAATACATAATAAATATATGTTATGTTCTATATTAAAACTAATGTGTCATGTAAAAACAGCCATTACAGTCTCTATACTTTACAGCATCGCATCATCATGACGGATTAATTTTTAGGATTGGAATTTTTCTAGAAAGTCAGCATGAGTGGGTTTGTAAAATTTACAATCACTAGTAATTCATATAACAATCATTTTGAAAAACCATGTTGTCTCTGTTAAAACAAAGAGGCTATTGGTCTCCCACAGAGCTAGAGTAAATCGGAGTGCTCTTGAGGCAAGACAAGTAAAAAATGTGACTTAAATTAAATAAACAGATGAACGTGTCCTCTCATATATTTTCCCATATCCTTTTCCAAAAAGATTGCCAAATTTGAAACTTTGATTTCATAGTTGTTTGATTTTCTTTTGCTTCAAAACAGCATTAGATGTTTTGGTTGGCAATATTACAAACTGTGTTTTTAATGGAAAATCTCGACTGCCAGGCATGTGTTTGAAATTTCATTAAGACTTTTTCAATTGTGAATTGGGATTAAAAACCTCTGTTTAATTTTAACCACCCTATATTGCCTAATAAAATATAATCTTGAGAAGGAATTCATGAATAATAAGTATGGTAAACTATCACATGATTTTTAATGATTAATTTCATACAGAAAACATGACTTTTAAAAATGCAATTTTTGAATTTAGTAGTTTTCATAGCAAACAACGTTTTTCAAAGAAATATTTTCATGTTTTCATGGCAAAAGCACTTTAAAGCTAAAATATTATTTTGATACTAATAAGAAAACAAATATTATAAATGATCATGATCTTGACATCAAAAATTGGAAACAGATATTGATTGTCGATTATGAATCCAAAGTGAATTGTTTTTGTAAGAAAAGATAAGAGTACTCACGATATTTTTGAAAGGCTTCTGTCAACAAAGGAAACGAAATATCTGATTTTTCTATAAAATATCTGAAGCCGAATATGATTGATTATGTCGTTATAATTTAAGTTATATATATTGTACTGTTTGTCAGGAATAAAAATTTAAAGAAACATTCAGGATTTAAATCTGTTCAAAATATGTTTTTATAATTCTTAATAAAAAAAATCATTATTTCGTTACAATTAAATGCACAAATGTGGGAATTACAAAAAAATAGCAGTTTTCAGATCATAAGACACGCTGAATGTATGACTTATGATATGAAAAATACAGTTATGATCAAGTGAATGTGTGTTTTGTGATCAGGTAAAAATCATACAACATACATTCACTACATATCTGACGATTATTTTAGATCTTCTACATGAATTTTCTCTTATTAATAAATTTGCTATTAAGAACGAAAGGACATATTTAAATCAATTTGGATTATTTTGCTATAACTTTGATAAAAATCTTTGGTAAAATAATTTTTGAAAATTATTATTTAAAATTATTTTGACTGTAAAAATAAATGAATGAAAAATAAATGGATAAAAACAACATTTGGAACAATAATACATTAATTTAAAAATTCATCTGTAAAGGACATAATTTATTATATTTGCTTATAAATGTAATGTTGTTAATTTGAAAACATGAATAGATATAAGCAAATTAAGTGGATCAATATTTTGAAATTAAGTTGTTTGAAATTCAAGATTTGGTTTTCGATAAACCAAGAGAATTTGTAACATTCTTTTGTATTTTTTCTATTCTATATATACATTTACCGATAATTATTAAAAGAAATATGAAAGGAAGATTAACAAAACAAAAGAGAAGAGACATTTTATGAAATTTCCTTAACATATCTTTCAGAACTTCTGATTTTTTTTAAATATGTTACGCGTTGAGTCAATAAGCTAATATAAAACAACTGAGTAAATATTGTAATATCGATTTTTATGCAAATGTGAAAGTGTGATTTAATTGCCATTAAGCAGGCATTTTTTGCATACGAGAACTAATTTGAGGAAACCAATAGCTTAATGAAATGTTTTCAGACCATCTACAAATATCAGTGCCGAGGTTGAAATCGAATCATTTGTTGAACGGGTGGCCAGAGCACTAATCATTCTAATGCGAGTTCTGTTGTGCAAATGTGAAAGATTATGGCTGGAAGGTAAACACAAGCATCTTGTAGTCTGTTGGATTCCATGCACAATTATGCACCATCCTATATTTATAATCTGCATTACCTTCTGCACATTATACATGACTACTAAACCACTTTAACCTGTGAGAGTTTTCCACCACTTCCTCTATTTATGATAACATGATTGGTAGGTAAACATTTGTGCATTGTAGTTTGTTCGATTTCCTGTAGTCACGTACCTTCCAGTTATTAAGACGCATTACTTGTGCATATTATACATTACTGCAAAAGCACTTTGACTTTCTACCATTTCATTAATTTAGCATACCAATTACAAATTCAAAATAATCTTCCATGTACAAATTGTTAATTCCAAACTGTTTGCTGATTTTATTTGAGTAGTTTATAAACATGCCTTCATCAGTTTTTTGGAATTGTACCCAAGTAAGTGAAGTATATTTGAGGATACTACATATTATAAGGAGTCTTTGATGTGATTCTTAATCACTCGTATAAGAAGCTGCGAAGGGTAGATTCAACTTCCTCAAAGTACTGATCGCGTCATTTATTGCCTTCTTTTTACATAAGGAGTAAGAAAACGAAAGGGAATTATGAAAATGAGAATTAATTCTTGCCTTTTATTTTGTTTCATTATGTCAATTCTTTTATAGTTCTCGTTGTAAAACTGAAAGTGAACTCAGAAAAATGAATCTCTCATTCTTAACTTCTATCCTTTATCATTTTGTCAATTTTTTACAATACTAGTTTAAAAACAAAAAATTAATCATGACAATAATTTATTTCTCGCTTTCTTTTTTGGATTATTCAAAAATATGCAAAAATTTATCATCACACAACATGAAAGAAAAATTAGAGGAAAGTTCTGCAGTCTTTAGAACTTTTTCTAAGCCAAACACGAAGACACAATTTTATGAATAAATGCTTATAACCCAGCATTATTTTGTATCACCAAAATTAAACATAATTTTACGCAAGCTCAACTAGTTCAAGAGTAGCATATAAATTCTCAATTTGAAGGCAGTGATTAATTAATTTTTCGATTGCAGTTGCTAGAAATAAGTGTACTTTTTGAAACAAAAAATTTGTAACTGGAAAAAATTATAGCCGGAGTTATGAAATTTAACTATTTGCTTACACGAATAAGTTATGTTATGTAAGTGATTTAATGATTAAGCAACAAGGAAACAAACAAAGATAATTTTTCTTGTATAGCAGACAAAATTTAAAAGAATTTTCTTTTAAATTTATAATAATTAGAAATGGATTCTTTTTTTTTGAAGCATGATTTTAAAACAAAATATTTCAAGACGCATATGACAGTGCTATGAACATTTATACGATATTAAAAGAAAGGTCCATCTTTGGTCCCAGAGAAGTGCTTAATGGAACACGGTTGTTATCCAGAATGTTTTGGCCAAAGTAATATGGTAGAAATAGGGTTTTTGTATTAGTGAATAAGACATAATCAGCTGATAACATGGATCAGGTCATTCACGATCACAGATCTACAAGTTGATAGATTTCTTAAAAGAGCAGTTACATCTACACCAACATTGTTCCATATTGCCTTTGTCATTAGGGAAAATATGTAAAATAATATAATTTACGTATTTTTCCGTCTTATTCAGGGATTATTTTACTTTGTTTGATCTACCTTTTTCTTTTATTTTCCTTCTTTTCTTGTTTTTAAAAGCCCCATTTATTATCCATTTAATGAATGGTAGATTTATTAAGAAATATTTCTTATTATTTTCGATTTTTTTTTATTTATTAGATTTAGTTTGTGAATATTTCTACTTAAAAATATAAATAATACTTATTTTATAGGGACCAAGAGGTTTTATCGGGCCTAGGGGTTTTCCTGGACTACCAGGGCCTCCTGTAAGTATGATGAAATTAAACATCACATTTACGAATATTTTAATGATTAAAATATAGTGAAATTATAAAATATCGCAATGTATAAATTCATTTCGAAGCATAATTTAATAAACTCAATATGTTACAAAACATGAAACTGAGAAATGTACTACATTTTATGCTGTTATTATATTATTCTTTGTTTATTTAATGTAAAATATGATATTTTATGAGCTGCAAACATATTTAATTATGATGTGTGTTAAATTATATAATATTGCCTGGATGTGTTTATCAGTTTTTATATTTATAGGGAATACCAGGATCAGAAGGCTCACCTGGACCTAAAGGCAAAGAGGTCAGAGTTAATTTATATTATTTAAAATAGTATTTAACAAATGATGTTTCACACGTTCTCTAACTGTAAAACTTCATTAGATTTATGTTATTTTAAATTGCGAATAAATTTATAGTCTCTCATTATTAACATTTTATAGAATTTATGTTATTTACTGTAATATTATTAAATTTCTTTCCTAGGGCCCTCCAGGTCAACCTGGTCAACCGGGACAAAGTGGAGCAGCTGGGCCAATGGTTTGCTTTCCTAATTTAATTTTTCTCAATTGATTCTTGAGTAAATTAGTATATGCCTATTCTTGCAGATATTAATCACAAATAATGGTAAATGTTATCCCCGGAATATTGCAACAAACCACTTGAAATATGGATCTTTTTTAGAAATCATTGACATTAAACGTTATTGATATAAAAAATTATTAATAATTTATAAAAGACTGTCATTAAAAATTTGTTGTTACGCATCATATAACTTATTTTCTAATGACATTAAAGTACTCACAATAAAAAATTTTGAAAATGTGTGTCATACATTTTATTTTATATTACATTTTATATTCCGCGATAGATTTATTTGAAGTCTGGTAGAAGAAACTATATCGACTAACTTTATGCTAATAATGCCTTTTTTAATATTATTCTATAGAATTCATAATTTCTTGTAATTAGAATTTGTGTTGAATAACATTTTTCTTAAAAGTCATTTTGGCATTATATAATTAATAAATTTGGTAGCTATCAATGAATATATTAGAAATAGAACTGAATCCAAAGTAGAAACTCCTCTCACTAAAAATATCTCGCTATATTTCTATTTTACATGTACTGTAGATATTTTAGTCTAACATAAATTCTATCTCTTCTTCATTAATGGGAATATTCCCCCCCCCCCTTGTCCTTATATAATTTACTGCATAATTCAGTATCAACAAAAACTTCTGTCTTTATTAGGGCCCTCCAGGACCACAAGGACCCTTGGGACCTCAAGGATTAACCGTAAGTTCATTTTATTCAAATATTTATCTAGTTCCTAATATATATTTCTCTTAATAATTTAGAGAGTATACTTCAAGACTTTTGTATTTAATTCACAGGGAATCAAAAACAACTTTGATTTCTTTCATTTGGTGCGAATTTTTAAATACAGTACGAAGCAAAAAATTTTAGACTTTTAAGACCTCGCATTTTGAATATTCTTCCCAGTCTATTTTTAATCTGAAAGATGTGGTATAAGGGAAATAAACCACAAAACATGTTATATAAGAGTCAACACTTTTTTATTTAAAAAAAAACATATTATGTAATAATTTGATTTGGTTGAAAAATATCTCCTGGGAGAAAGATACAGAAAAAAAATTATAAACTGAATGATCATGAGTATTCATGGTACACGAAAACTGATGATCGAAAAGATCCCTTATTTTATCAGCAAATGTTAAGCATAGAATATATCTCATGTTCAGCAAGAAAAAATATTCATAAGAAATCTGAACAATTAGCAAAAATTGCTCATAAAAGTGCTCACTTATTAAGTTAATAAGACTGTTAGACAATATTTGAAATAGCTAGTTTTATTGAAATGAATATTTTCGTTCAACATCTTATAATATTTAATCAAAAGGTTGGTCGAGTTTGATTAGTTTATCTAAGCTTAAGCAGGAACTAGAAAAATGCTTGGATTTCTGTTGAAAGAACTATTTACATAGCAATTTTATGCAAAGATTATTACAATTAAACTGTACCCAAACATTCTCCTAGCTTTATTCCCATTATTTAACTGTTTCACATATACTTAATTGTTTCCCCTTTAGCATTTCTATATGAAACCATCTTTGCATATATTTTATGGAAAGGTTAAGAGGATCAAAAAGATTTAGTCAAATATTTGTATAAAATTTTCTCATTTACTATTTCTTTCTGCTTTTTCTAATTTATTTTTCATTGCTTCCCACAAAAATCTCTATATGATTGCGATCAGAAGATAAAATAGGTCACTATATATTTTAACTAATATAGATTCATTTTGTAGTTTGTCTTGAAAGGCAAAGCCTAGCATTGTCTTGTTGCAACAAAAGGCCAACTTATTAAAGTGCTTCTATAGTGAAAAGATTTTCATTGATAATATCAATATATTTTTTTCGACGAATGAACATTTCCTTCAATAACAGATAAGCACGTTTCATTTCCGACACTGATTACTTCCCGGACTAATTTTCGAAAATAAATGTGAAAAGGAAACTGAAAAGTCAACTAGTAAATGGAATACGAAGATAAAAATGACAAAAAGAAAATCAATTGATTTACTGGAGTCATCTGATTTTTTTTTCAGTAATTTTGGAGCTGAGCATATATATATATATATATATATATAATATATATATATATAACTTCATGCGTAAATGTCGGAATAGCATAGCATAAAGCACACTGTTTAAGATTAGAAATTCTGTGAATACTATTATTTGGTAAATATCAATTTAAGCAAAAGGGAGCTGCTGCCTTAAAGTGGCAGGTAGGACAGAGAATTTTGAAGACAACATCAGGAGGACTTCGCTTTCGATCGAATCATTGGGAAATTGAAGGAAATTCGAAGTATGACTAACGTAACAGTGGGTTGGCTATAGTATCGTTTCGAAAGTATCGACAACATTTCATGCAATATAGCCTCCTAAAGGTTTGTTAGTGAGTGTTTACGCTTAGCTACAATGGAGTTACATCGTTCAACGAGCAAAAAGAATTGATCACAGACAGCAAGAGAAAATGCCAAACTCATATTATAAGGCTGTTGTAAGAGTGATATTCCGTTGTGTCGTGCCTAGAAGGCTGAACAATGGTATTCTACTTATACAATGACTGTGGCATGTGATATTTATTCCTGTTTATTGGAAATTATTTTTCTTATGGTTCCACCAACACCAGAATTGGTGCGATGAAAAATATGGTCAAGTATTTTTTCGGAATAAAATAGATTCAGTTTAACTGATCATTCTAGACACATATTCATATGGAGTGAGCAGGACACACTTATAATAACATCTTCAATATCATTGATGTGGAAATATTTCAAGGTGGTACTTATTAAGTTACAAGGTTACAACCACATATTGAAGGTTGTGGTTGACTTTCACAACCTCCAAGATGATTCAGTTACTGGTACTTTCTGTTGAACCGAGATGATTGTTTTTCACGGAGTTCTTTTTAGTGATGCAATAGATTTGTATTTCTTCTTCACAGACAAAAATTATATGCTTCAAATTAAAGTGGTTATCGTAGACCTCATAGAAAAGAAAGTTTTTAACGCTATTATTTACAGGCAAGAACCCCGGATGTAAATCCAATCGAATGTATACAAAAGAAAAGTGCTTCCGTTGCTCAATAATTCGTTGACATTTTTATATTCAGTATTGGCTGATTATGCTATTTTAATTACATGTTATTGAATTTTTTTTAAAACTTGATTTTTACAGGGACCGAGAGGAAAACCTGGACTTCCTGGATTAGCTGGGGCTGATGGATTACCGGTAAGATTTTAAGGATGAAAATTTTATAATTTTAATTATAAAAAGATTAAATAAGTTATAAATTTTGTTAAAATTAATATTTAATAAAATTGTGATTAGTATAATTAAGTACTAATATAATTAATGTAAAAAAGAAAATTTAGTTGTATTTATTGGGAAAATATTTTCAAGTTGGTAATAACTTACCTTTTAGTTGATATATAAAATTTATGGTGCAAGAATTTGTCGATTTGTTACAATTTGAATTCACAATAAAACAATTATTGAAATATGCATATTATATAAATATAAAATGTGCAGATATTTCCAAATTTTTTAACTAATTTCCTAAACACTAATATTTTTAATTTATATTGTCGAATACTTTTGCTTGATTTAAACCAACAACTAATAATTAATTATATGTAATAATAGTTATTCAATTTAAAAACTTACTTTATTTTTAATATTATAATATTTTTCATTTTAATATATATTTTAGGGTCAACCTGGAGAACCTGGACTTCCAGGAGCAAAAGGTGATCCGGTAAGTATTACTGATTCCACTTTTTGACATCTCCTCCATTGTTTATGTTAAGCTCTTTATACAGTTAATTGAAACATTTGCTTGCAAAATGTTTATCTTAACAGATTTATAAGCAATAAGAATAGAATGTAGTACTTTCATGCAATATAAGTAACCAATTCATTTTTAAAATTTTTTTGCTTTTGATAAGAAAACTACAATCTAGGAAAATTTATTTTTTGATGCAATAACTTTCATGAATTATAGTTAAAATTTATATTAACGTGAGAAAGTTTTCCTAAACTTATGATTTATAATAATATATTATTTAAAACGATGACTAAACAAATATTATTTTCTTTTATCAGATGCTTGAAGAATTGAAAAATAAAAATTTACTCAGAGTTTAATTATCATTAATAAAAAATTGTTAATCCTTTTACCTATTGAAAATGTCTAGTTAAATTAAATTCAGTTTCTTAAGAAAATTTCATATTAAAAAGTCTTAATCATATTGAAAGTTATAAAATTTAACATTTTAGCTTTCAATTTGATTAAGATTAATAAGAGAATCTTAATCCTATTGAAAGCTAAAATGATAACCTTTTCATTTTAAATATCAAGAAAATATAATAATTTAGCTTATTTTACTAGTATTAAATTAGAAAATTCATTATTGTTTACAGTATGCAACAGACTTTTATTTCTGAATCTTATATGCGTATAATTTAGAAGGAAGAAAAAACATTTTTTAAAAGTTTAATTGACTTATATCCTTTTTAGCTAATAATAAAGACATTAAAATGTTTATATATTTACTAAAAAATAATGTGATGAAGTTTCCTGTTAATGTAATTCTTTTAAATTTTAATATTATTCTGATAATGTTTTCTTTTATTTGCCATTAAAATTAATTGTAAAATTCTGAATAATGTATTCTAAAATGTCATAAATCCTATTGCATAAAGTTTTTATTTTTGAAAACAATGGAAAACTCTACCCTTATAAAGGACAAATTTATCGGAATCAAAGCTCCGTTAATTCCATGTAATTCATTAATTGATAAAATAATTTTTACTACTCGAAATTAATATTTTAGTGAATAGAAAAAGAATCTTGCTTTATTTTAGTGAAAATTCATTTCAAACTGCACAAATCATAAAAAAAATATTTAATTATAAGAAATTGAAAATTTTTTAAAAAAGGTTAATACACATATTATAACTATATAGCTTTTGAATTCCATTATTTCATTTATTATGGTGATTTATTACGATAAATCCAATAAATCATATGATATTACATTTTGAAAGGCATTATTTAAAGGAACTTTGAAAATCCAAATTATTTAAGTTTACTAAAATAACAAATTTGGTACACTAAAACATTTAAAATATTTGACATGTTTACTTTAAATTAGCTGATTATTTCCCAATATTTATGGAGTCAAAATTTTATCCACTCTATAATCTCTATAATTTCTTTTATTCAATAATGACATAATAATCGTTCTTAAACGTTAAGATAAGATAGAAAAATTCAGTATTGTGATGACAACATATTTATTTTTAATTTACTTGATTTTTTTTGGATCTAGGGTGGACCGGGCCCACAAGGTCCCATGGGATTTCCCGGACAAAGAGGTGTTAAGGTGAAATTTATTTTTCATATAATTTCTGAAACATAAAACAAGTATTCATTGCTTATTTTTGTATTCAATTCCAGTTTAATTATTTTTAAAAAATAAACATATATAATATAAAAATTAAGCTGTTATGTAATTTTTACAATGTATATTAAGTTTCAGTAATAATATGAAGACATTATAAGTGTTCCTTGTCATATATTTTTCTTTATATAAATAAACTATTTTATAATTTAAATTTAGGAATAGCTTTTTTGAATTAGTTACTTAGAAAGTGCATTTTAATCTGTACTTAATAGAATAAAGTTTTTAAAGGCAAATATTTTAAATTATAAAGCTATTGTTAAGTCATATTTGTGAAGAAAAATTTACTTCTGACTTAAGAAATCATTAAATTTTTGTTATGAACCATGTTACATAATGAAAGATGTGAAAAAATAAAATTTTCAAGTCTTTGAATAGTAAAATACTCAAATTAAATTTCAGAATTCACTTTCCATGAATAAATATGATAGCATCACATAGTTTAATTAATGTTTCTTTTGATATTTGATATTAAGAGAACTTATATATATAATGTGTCTTACTTTAAGGTTATGGCGATTTTGTAATTATTTTGAATATAAGCTTAAAAGTAAAAACTGAAATTCTTAATTAGTATATTAATATCACTATATACTAGCATAATTCATAGTATAATATAATATGTACGAAAATTTATTTATAAAACAAACATATTAATGACAAAAACAAGATTTTAAGCTTCGATTTCAGAATTAATTTTAGAATTCAAAAGTTTCCCCATAAAACACATCGGGAATTCATGTCTAAATTCTAATTTATCTGTATTTTTCTATGGTAACAACTATTGTCATTACAGAATCAAATTTATTTTAGCTCCAAAATTGCAAAATAATTTCGATTTGATAATTTACATACTAATGAAAGAAAAATAATTGAGCTTGATAACAATTTCGCAAGTGTAAAAAAGAGTGTATTTCATGAATTTTTTAAATGATAGTTACAACTATTGAGAAAACAAATAAAACTAATTAAAAAAATCTAACTAATAAATCTAATTACTTTCGAAAGCTATTATTTCGGCTCAAAGAATTTATGCCCAAGCGCTTGTAAAGTTCTTAATAAATCATGCGGATCATCTCTTTCATTATCATTGTTATTTAGTTGCACAATTTATTAATCTTTTATAAGAGACAGTATTTGTATCCTACCTTTTTAAGGTTTTCTAGATAATCATTAAAAAGTTATTCTAATTTATTTGAATTATTCTTTAATTTCAATTGCTGTTTTCTTTTTTCCCAGGGTGATCAAGGCGTTAGAGGTCCATCGGGGGAAAAAGGAGAAAAAGTAAATATATTTACATACATTTTAGTATTGTAGAGAAATGATATGATTTATTTCAATGGTATTTTCTATATAATAGCCAAATCGACAATAAAAGTAAACAATGGTTATATAATATTTTTAAACTTTTGTATTTATATTTTCATAGCCAAGAAAGTTTGTAGTTCATATAAAATAATTTAAAGAGTTTACATGGACAGTCAACTCGTAAATTTTACTGTCATAAGTATTTGAAGTAATTTCGATAAACTTAGTAAATTTTTAATTAAGAATTATAAACTAAATTAAAAAAATCAAAGTGATTCTGTTTGTTAAGCTCTCTGTAGCACAAAGAATTTAAAAACTATGAGATATATGAAAGCTTTAATATATATGTATTAAGTTATCTATGTATATTTACTCAATATTTCAACACTGAAACGAAACATTTACCTTTGTACATCTGCTTGTTCAGGGATCGTAATATATTTGTCTAATCAGTTTAGTTGAGAGTTTATTTAAACTGAAAATATTGTTCCATAATTAATTGATAATTCCCAACCACAAAATATAAATCAAAGAGATAATGTTGATGGATGAATTTTATAAGATTAACCAAAATGAGAAAGATGTTATTATTACTTTTATGTATAATATATAAGAGATGTTATTATACATAAAAATATTTATATTTATGTTAGTAATAGTTTTAATTAAATTTTTACTAAATTTAATTTATAAGCATATATTTTCATAACAATCAAAAGCGAAGAAGATATTTTGAACAATTTCACTGAAAATTTCTTCTTTATTACTCAATAAGATCTTTCATTTTTCTTGAATCGGATTCAAATGTTTAATGCTTTAATTGAGAATTTTTTATTCTATTAGGGTGGAAGAGGCCTAGACGGTCAAAAGGGTGATTACGGACCGAAAGGAGATCAAGGTGTACCTGGACCAGATGGTACAGTTGGTATCGAAGGACCAGAAGGGCCAAAGGTAATGTAAAAGATAAAAGTCTATAACAGCTGCATCACGTAGAAAAGTCATTGTACTTATAAATGAATTTTTTAGTGTTTGTTGTATATATGAAGAAAAAAACTATATTTACAATGAAATAGATTACAATAATTGCTCCAGAAATGATCAATGGATAGATTCATTTGCACTGAAAAGACTACCATCATCATATTCTAAAACAGAGAAAAGTTAACAAACGTAATTCTAGTTCCTAAGCATAAACATTTAATATAAAATGTTCATGTTAAATGTTTTTTGTGTAAATATTTATTAATATCATTCATCTTTGAATCTACAAAATTATGACATTTCAACTATTATCATGAAGTTTTTAATAAAATTTTAGAATAGAAATTATTTAGTAGAATCTATATTCTAATAGATATAATAGAATCTAATTCAATAGTAAATCTGTTTTTTCATTTAATTAATGGTATCTAAACAGTTTTCAATACTAAAATTGTAACTTCAAAATTTCAGTTTCCGCATTATAATTTTATTAAGCTGCTTTTTAGTTTTGTAGAGTTTAAGATAAAAACAAAACTTTTTTTTCTTGCTTCCCTTTCCATCTAAGTGAAAAACATATCTTCAGATAACGTAAAGCATTGTTATCAATTAGCTTTTACAAAATAAGATATATTTTTAGAACACTTTCAGGAAACGTTTTCATTCAAAAAATACAAACGAATCCTGATAAATGCTTTTTAAAAATACACTTAATCTAATAATAATTAAATGAAAATTAATTAAAATATTTTTAATTTACATAAAAACTTATTCTTATTTTTTAATGCAGTTTATGGAATCACAAAGAATCTCTGTTAAACTGTTAATATTTTTATTTCCTTAAACTGAAAATAAATTTATTTTGAAAAAACCTAAAATTAAACGTTACTAACGTTGTTATCATTAAATACACCACTTAAATATAAGAGAAGAAATAGACTAAACAAAATTGCTTAAATACACTGTTAACTATTTGCAAATAAATATCTATACTTTAATAAATAGAAAAATACTCATGTGAAAAAGTAAAGTATTCAAAACATCAATTTATACAAATAGGATATACGCAATGAAATTCTGATTCAGCATTCTTTTTTATTGTCTTAGTCACGAAGTTTAATGTTTTTAGATTTTGTTTTGAGGGAAAACAATTTGAAAATATCACTATAAAATGGCACCCCGGAATTCATAATTTGAAAATTATCGACAACATATTGTATGTTGAATATAGCCAAACATAAAGAAGTGTCGAAGATATTGTTAATGGAGCAAAAGAATTATCTTATGGTTATTGATTCTACAGCTATAAAATTACACTTGCTTTTAAATTTCATGCAATTCTATTTTTTGGAATCGAATGGATTCCAAGAAATGGAGGATGATAAACTTCAACAGCAAGATTATATATACTCTACCAAAACAATTTATGACTGATATTTCTTGTTCGAAGATCTCATAAAAACAGAACAAACAACGATGCTTAAATACAAGATCATTTTCTTATGGAAATAGGACAAATAGTTTTGAGGTTAACAGATACATCTTTATCAGAATAACCTCTATATAATTTGACCAATCATTAAACTCAAAATATTTTAAAAATCGAAGAATATAGGTAATGAGCATCGAGATTTGATGTGAATAATTAAAGAAGATTGTTATTTGCTGATGAGATCGAATCAGTTTGAAAAATGATACTAAGTGTACTTCAACACAAACATACAAAAAGCACACGAAATAATCCTATATTAACAAAGAAAAGATTTAATTAATGTTGTGGTGAGTTAATTGAGGAATGATCTGTAACACCAGCAGATAATTTGACAGTCTTATATATAATTTGGAACAGCAATCGGCATGCCAAAAGAGGATTAAAATAAGATACTGAGACTTCATGCTTTAGCTTAATGTTGTAATTACCAGCAATTTATTTCTTTTAATGCCTGATAATGCCAGACTTCACACTGCTTATCTTGTGGAGAATATATTTAAAGTTGAAACAATATAGATGTGAAATGATGAACATGTTATTTTGATTTAAATTTGATCGAATTTTGAAATCTATTCGAATGCCATATTTTTATGAGGAAAGATCTCTTTTTATTTTTCTACATTGAGAATGCACTCTTTTAAAAGTGGGACAATATTATCCAAAGCCTTATCGATAATCTGATCTCATTTATGTATAAAGAGATGCATGCATGCAAGAAAACATACAAGAGTCTTATCTCTTTTAGGTTACCTTATGCAATATTAAATATTTTGCATCATTTCCAATCTAAACGTTTTATATCATTACTTTACATGAAAACAAATTATTCTCTTAAAGCAACTTATCGTGTTCTTTCTTCTCTCAAAGAAATAAAATTCCTGTTCAATTTTTCACATCTTTTTTATCTTGTGTTATATTTTGTTACACATTTCTTCCCATCTTATAAAGCTTATCTCTTTCCATTTTGTGGATCCTAATACAGTGTATTTAATCGACATATTCCTTTTCAAATAATGCCACTATCAGATGTATCTTAAAACAAGTCCTTTTATGATTTCCAAAATTAGAATTACTTCACTTTAAAAACAAAATCTGAATCTGAATATATGTATATGTATTTAAATCTTTAACTTGAAATATATTTTCAGGGATTTGAAGGTCCAAGAGGTGAAATGGGTCCACCTGGTCCCACTGGTGAAAAGGTAATAAAAAAATTCATTTAAATTTATAGTTCAGTTTAATTATATTAAATTTGCTTATTTTAATTAAAAAATTATTATTAAATAAAAACTTCTGATTGCAATGCAGAAGATAAATTTTCTGATTTTATCATTAGTAAATCAAGATATTTATTTTTCAAAACTATTTTTATTAAATTGTAGCATAAATGATGAAATACATTTAAGAACTTTTACAGAAAATACAGATTATGATATTTATGTTCATAACAAGTATTTACATGTATAGAATAAAGAAAAACAAATTTAATTATGCATTACATATGTTTAATGATGTATAGTTATATTTCTCAAACTAATAACTACCCATGTCATTATAATTGCGTTTTATACAAATTGCAATTTTATGACAATTATAAGTGGGTATTTTAATATAAAATTTCAATTTGAGATCATGAGTAATATAAATACTAACGAATTATCTTACATAATGTACAGATATTAACAGATAATATGATTTTAATACATGGCTCATAATGTATAATCATATATAAGATCTTTATAATAGGATAATAATTAAATTTCTTAATAGCAAAAACTTTTAAACGGTCATTAAATTGTTGATATTTAAAGCTGTATGATTACTCAAGTTTCTGGAAGTCCAAAATTTGTTCAGTATAATATCTCGTTATAAATGGAAAAAAATCTATGTTCAAGTTTTAAGAAATTTTAAAGGATGCAAATATTATGACAGAAAGTTTGTATTATGTAGATTCGAAAAATTGAAGAGTGAAAATCTGTAAGTGAAGACTTTATTTACTTCTAAGTATTAGATTATTTTAGAAGATCTTAAGCATTTAAAAATCACGGTATATATATTCTGAAATTACGTGAATAATTTTAAATGTTTAAATATAATATGTTTTTAAAAGTCTATTACTAAAATATTAAAGTGCTTCCAATAAAAAATCGATTCTCAAATAAGTCTCATAACGAAAAAAATTTAAGTTGAATATGTAACTCAAAGTTATACATTTACTTATCAATATAATTATGATATTAAATCCAAATTTTTAAAATGTAATTTATTTTTCTTACACACATTCGAAGAATCATTGAAAAGCGCTATTAAGGATTAGACTTTATAGCATTTTTGTAATAGAAAAGAAAATTATGACTTTATTAATAATAAAGAAAAAAATATCTAAAAATAAGGATATAAATATATAGTATCTAAATATTTTAAAGAGTTCGATTTATATATCCCTTTTTTTCACTTGAAATTCATTTTAAATTTTATTTGATTGCCGAAATCTTTATTTACAATGAATTCTAGACTTAAGTTCATTTTTTAATACCTTTTCAATAACAAAATATTAAACGATGGTACATGTTTGCTTTTAAAAAAAATACTAATAACATACGTACTCCCGTAAATAACATTACAAATTAAAGTTACTTTGTGTATACTAATAATTTATTTTGAAGATGATACTATTTGTATTTTAAAACTTTTATTTTGTTTTATTTTTATTCAGGGTAAAATAGGAATCCCCGGATTTCCAGGTTATCCTGGTCACCCTGGTGCAAAAGTAAGTTCAAAATTTTATTTCTATTAATAAAAATTGCTTAAAGTTAAACATTTTTGGTTAACAATTGTCTAAAGTATATGGCAAAGTTGTTTATATTTGAAAATTGTTCTTAATAACTGAAAAGTATTATTTTAAATAACCATTATAAATTTAATTATTTTTACTTTTTTTTAATAATATTGCAAATGTTAGTAATAGTAAAATATAGTAAATTAATTGTATTGTTATTTTAAGTATATTGACTATATTAATCAGAAAGTAGTGCACGTAAAATGCGATACAAATTTAATTTTAATTATTTTTTGTGTTTCTAGGGAGAAAAAGGATTTTGGGGAAAGCCAGGTAAAAAAGGAGAAAAAGGTGAAAGGGTAAGTTAAAGTCTGTTTGAGAATAAAATGAGAATATCATTAATACGTTCTTTATTAACATATAATATAACCATGCTCATTTATGAGCAGTTATGTAAAGTTATCATTAAAATTTTATAGCATTCAATTTTCTAGTTATTAAAAATGTTTTATTTATTAATAAAACGTAATAGTCCGCCATCTCCAGAGATATCATTTCACATGGAGGACACAGCGACCACGACAATTCTAACGAGCCTCAGCCGCGATTAATAAACACGAGGGATCTTTGGTTCTGGTTGGCTATATAAAGACAATTAACATGACTGTTTTTAATAATGAATTGTAATCTTAATTTATGTTTTATAGTTCAAGTAGATTTTATATTTTGTAATCAACACTGCATTTATTTTTTTGCAAGTATTGAATTTTAAGAAGGATTTATTAGTTTTCTGATCTTAACATCGAAATTACGTATTGCTGTATGTATGACTTAACTAACCATCAGACGTATTTTTTACTGTAACTCCACGAGAAATCATTTGAAAGACATTAAGTTCAAAAATGAGAGAAAACATTTTGTAAATAAACGATGACATAATTACGCAAAAATAAATACAATGCATACAACTGGAACTCAAACAAAAAAGTACTCAAACAAAATAAAACTCGTAGTATTATTACACATGATTGTCTGTCCAAGAGAAAGAACAACAAGCAGGTATTCCTAAGTATGAGGTACCTACTCCATACGGGCAATGCTTGCTTCGTGCCATTTTCCATACTCAACATCAGAATGATTTACGTTTTATGCCAGCAGACATTTCTGTGGCTGGATGGGGATGAGCTTTACCAGTTTAGGCAGAGGTCACTGGATAATTTATTTGATAGTCTTCTTAGAATTTCAACAAGGGGCTGTTAAACCCTTCTAAACAAGAAATAAACAAAAAGAAAAACAAATGAAAATATTTACATGAGTTATGAAGGTTAAAAGTAACAGGTGCCAACCTTTGAGTTTTCAACAGTTCTTGAAGTAAGCATTTCCATTCCTCAATCAGTATCTGTTTGAGTTTTTAGGTGCTCTCTGGAAGATTTAATTGTGTATATTGCAAAGAAGAGATCATTCACCAACGTGTCCTTTGGGAGAAGTGTCAAGACGTCTTCCCAAAGCACGTATTGGGAAATGATCACTTCGTTGCAATAGAGCTGTCCCCATAGTTATCTAGAATAATTATTCTAAGAAGAAAGAGTAAAGAACAAGAATTTGAATTACTTTCCTCAGAAAAAAATATTTTATATCATTCGAGAAAGTCTATCGAAAACGTGCAGCGCAGCCTACCAGTTCAGCATGCCTTTCCAGACGACATCTCCATAATCAACGTAAGGATATTTTTTTGTGATGCTACGGGAAGGAAACCGTGTCCTAACTTCTTTCCAAATTAACTAGCGTTGAGAATTACTTTTGGTATTCATCCGTAATGAGAATAAGACTCCATTGAGGAGAAGTCCCTTTTTGTGCTCCTTTTATGACTCTAAACAATGGCGTCGATGGCCAACTTTCCAAGAAGGAAGCTTTTAGGACGGTAGGAGAATAAGATACCTTTGTGAAAGTGTCTAGACACAGTAAACCACGACAATTTATACCCCGTTGCTGTACACAGTTGAAGAAATGCACTAACTGACTGATTTCGGGCTCGTTTCACCTTCAGGACGATATATCTGTCATCTACTGCAGTTGTTTTCTTGGGATGATTACCACCAATCTTTATAACAGCTGTACTTATGTTTTGAAAGGCTTTCCACGTATGTGATTCGACACTTTTGATGACCGACACTTTTGATTTTGTTGAATCTGAACTCTTCATCTACATTGGTCACATTACGCTTCTCCTCTAGCTTCCCGATCATTCTTCCATGTGGAATTCGTCCAGGGGATTTCTTCTAGACATATTTCACGAATGAACTTACTTGCATTTGCAGCAAATGTTTTGAATTGCGTCTCCATCCTTCCTTTTTTTGCGGTCGTGATATGTGCGCTGACCGCACACGACATTTTGTTCCTGACATTTGCATGCGGATAACATTTCTACTGAATTGCATGTTCATAGTACTGATAGCAAGAGCCCCTTTTCTTCAATTTCATAGCTATCTATTTACATAATGTAACCATCTAATGAAGAATTGTAACTATCTTTTTCTTAAAATAAGATAGCTCTTTCTACAAACCATAAACCAAATAATTATTGCAAGAAGAAAGTGTAAGGAACAAGAGTTCGAATTAGTTTCCGAAGCCAAAAATAATTTAATATAATTATTGCCGGGCTCATATCATTATCTCAAGGATATATTTAATACATAATTATTGTAGTCGTTAATTTACTTTGATATGAGATGCTTGATGTTTCCCTTTATAACGAATATAAAACCATAATCATATTTTTAATTTTTTTTAAAAATAAATTTATGTTCGTATTAAAAAGCTTTTCCTTTCAGGGCCATACTGGTTTACCTGGAGACAGAGGACCTCAAGGGCCTAGAGTAAGTATCGGTTTTAAATCATTTATTCATGTATTATGTACTAGTATTTTTATCAAACTTCTTCATTTATAAGATTCTTCATGTTGATATTTTGGAACATTGTGTCCTTTCGTTTGTTTCAACACATTACTAATAAAGTAAAATTTATAGATAGCATTTTAAAATAGAAAAAATAAAAATATTCATGTAACAGAAAGTGATTCTGTTTTGCCAATATATTTCCTAAAATTGTATTTTACTTGTTGATTTAAAAATACCTATTATCAATGTTTATTAAAATTTGATATCATATTAGTTAAGCAGATTAAGAGTTGCACATAATAGTTAAAATATTTTTTTAACGTTAGAGTTCAGTATTTCAGATCTTGAATGTTTGAATATGCCAATGAAGAGTTGCAAAGAACTTGTTTGCTGATAGTGATGCCAACAAGTTTAATATTTTATTAATGCAAAATATATTAAAGGCATCATTACACAATTTATTAATTAAAATTATATTTTGTTAGTGAATTTAATTAATGAATTACGTTTCTCTTTTTTTTTCTTTTTTTTTTTTTTTTGCAAAATATAGACAACAGAACAAGATTTTCTCTAATGAGTATGATAAGAAATAATTTGTAGAAAATCTAGGTGCAATAATCTTTTTTTTTTTCCAAACATGTTTTGCACCATATTTTTCTTTATTTAAATTTACAGTATGTTAGACGATCAAGAAGTCTTTTAAATTTCTTATATTAACATATTTATTATTATTCAAAAGGACTTAATAGTTTTTCATCATTTAATATATATTCTTAATTTATTATGCATAATATTATCTATGTATCAGTTAAATACATAAGATTTATGTATGGGACACGAACTCTTATTAAAACTTTATCAATTCTTATTATTGAATCTTAATTTAAAATTGAAACAATATAGGAAACATACTACACTAAAGAAATAGAAAGATTAACTATTTATCATGATTTTAAAATTATAATCGTTACATTCCTACTTTACCTTGGATAATTTTAACTTTTAAAAAACCTGCAATGAAAATTTTCTTAAAATTAGAATTTTTTCAGATATTATACTATATTATTATATGTTTTTGTTATTATTTATTGCTTTTTAATGATTATTAATCTGATTAATAATTGTTAAAAAAAAGAATATATTAATATTACTATTACCATGATTGTTAGTTTAATTCAAAACATTACTTCCAGGGAAATCGCGGAGTTCGCGGAAGACAAGGAAAAACTGGATCCCCTGGAGATAAAGTAAGTTCACATCTCACAGATTAATCTGGATTATCTGGATCACAGATCAATCTGGATTTCTTATCTTAGATATTGGTAGTATTCAGCAAAAGTCAATCATAATGTTGAGTTTGCGTTTTAACAGCATGAATTTTTTCTTTTTATATGCAATAAAAATTTAATTTATATTCATCAAAAAATCACTGTCTGCAACTTAAATAACAAAACAACGAATAGGTGAATTGTAAATAGATTTTATGAGCAACTTTTTATTTCAAGGAATTTAATCTCCCTTTTATGGTTGAATTTATTCTGAAGTGTAATGAAATTACATTTTAGAAGATCACGTGTTTTACGTGATCTTGCTTATTAAATCTCGTGTGACACTTAAATAGTGTGCTTTTTTCAAGAGAATAACATTTTTTTTATGTAAGTTACAGATAAAAATGGCAACAGTCCACTTCAGAAAATCAGAAAGTATATTCAACAGGTATACAAGTCAAAATATATATTATAACTAGTCCACGTAACATATTAATATAAGTGGATTATTGCGAGAAAACTAAAAGTATGTAAACCAAAATTTGCTACTATATGTAAGCATATAGTAGCAAACAGTGACATAGCCATTTGTAACTTCAGTTTATTGTTTTAAAAGATGAACTATGTATTAGCTATTTTAATCCATTTATTGTGTAGTAATGTGAACCTTTTATGGTATTTCCTGTTTTCATACAAATAATTTTTTTAACCGGCTAATGACTGAGGGGCTAGCGTTCTTGACTCCTGGGCTGTTGGTTCCGGGTTCAAATGTTCAAATCCCGGCTTGGGCATGGACTTTTCTTTTCTCTCTCTCTCTCTCTCTCTCTTTATAGTTTTGACCTTTCTTCTTCTGAGATGATGGATGAATGTGGCTCGCCCTATAAATGGGCATATGGTGGTGTGATGTGGGCAATACTACTTGTACCTCCATGACTTGGTTCACAGGTGCCCACTAGGTAACGCTAAAATGAGTAGCAATTTCCAGCTTTGTTGTGGGCGATAGGTCCAGTCACCTAAAATACCCCGTCATTAAATTTTTTTTTTACTTGAACTAACTAACTGAGCAATATATTTTGATGAAATTTCCTATTAAATTTTTTATGCAAATGATTTTGATGAAGCTAAACTTTTTATCTGTCTTTATAAACATATTTAGTATAAATTATCAGTGTTTCATAAAATTGTATTCTTTTATAAAAATATTTCACGAAATTGAAAATTCTATTTAAGATCAAATATACTCTATTTACGATCATGTAAATATTAATCATAAATTCACTACATTTATCTTAATAAATATTTCTATAACATTAAATTAACACAATGAATTATTTATATATGTTTATGCATCGTAATTTTTATTGTTAACATTTTACGATGTTAATTTCATTCTCTAGACGTTTTATTAAAAAAAATTTAAATAAATTATTTATAAAAAATATATAGCAGCATTAAAATGAGAAATATAATAAAAAGAATAATAAAATTAACAATATTGCTTAAAACTAAAAAAAATTAACCTCTGTTAGCTCATTTCTTAAAAGTTTTAAGAAATAATAATGACTGTTCATATATTTTTATGAATCTTTTACATTTATTTTCCTTTAAGGGCAGTACTGGAGAACCAGGTTCTCCCGGACCCCAGGGAGAAAGAGGACCTCAAGGTGTTCAAGGACAAAGAGGATTTGCTGGACCTATAGGACCTCCAGTACGAAGATTATAAAAACTATTATAGTTTTATATTTACAATCACTTTTACATTAATAAATTACTGTTATTAATGTTATAAAAAAGAATTGTAAATAAATGATATTAATTAATAAAATGAGAAATTAATCAATAAAATTAGAGAAAGAACTTCCCTAAAAATTGCAGACGTAAGATAAATGTTTAATATTGCAGATATTTAATAAATATATAGTAATGTAGATATAATAAAATATATATAATGTGTATTTAACATAAATATATGGACTTAATTGTAATTACAGATATTATAACATTAATGACCCAGAATAATTTTTAAATTACAATTTTTATCAATTTATTTAAATTTATTTTATATTAATTTTTTTAACAAGATTTATATTTTAATTTTTCATGTCATTGATTTTATTAAATAAGAGAATAATGTCTAATAGTAATTAAAATGGATTCGTGAAATTATTAAATATTTATAATTAAATAACCATATTTATATATGATATTAATATAAGCAATTGATTTTTCGTAGGGTACTCGAGGAAAAGATGGCGTTGCTGGAATCGCTGGAGAAAGAGGACCACCGGTAAGATATATATATATATATATATATATATATATATATATATATATATATACGTTTTTTAATTTGATTATGGTATAAAATGTTTGAATTTCTTTGTTATCTTCCCATAGGGTGAACCTGGACCTCCCGGTCCACCAGGGCCCCCAGGTGTTGTTGGACCACAGGTAAGATTTGAGATTATACTTTGTGTTTAAATAGTTAAATATACTTGGTAGTTTAAAGAAAGTAATGATAATTATATTTTACAGGGACCTGCAGGGGAGCCCGGACCATCTGGAGACATAGGGCCTTCCGGAATTCCTGTAAGTTACTATTCCAAAACTATTTATATTTTCCCAAATTTTTTCTTAATCCGTATTGAATGCGGTAAATAATTTTTAAATTAATTAATTTTTTGATTTAGGATAAAATATATTAATCTGTAAATAGAAAGCTTGATTATTATAGTTTTTCAATAACATTATATTATTTAAGTACAAGTTAAAACTAAATTAAATATTAAACATTTCAGTTTTACGAACCTGAAAAACAATTCCAATATTAAAATCTTATCATGATGTTCTTTAAATTGCGTCCCATCAAAAATTGATATACATAAATCAAATGAAGAAATCATTTTATACGTTCTAAAATAATAAATTCTATACCAATCAATCTATTGTCAAGTACAAATAATAATGGAAGATAATTTTCAAACATATTTTTATGATTATTAATTTTGATCAAAATTTTATACTTGAGTTAAAATGTTTTCGATGAACATTGTCAATAGAACATCCATAGAGATTCTTGAGAATTACAAGTGCATTTTGTAAATTTGTAATGGCTGCAAACTACATGAATTTACTGGAAGATAAAACCTTAAATTTAGCAATCACATCTGTTTATTTTAAAGTTGATATAAGACAAATTCATTGATTCTAAAATCATCCGTTGCATATCATCTAAAAGGCATAAAAATTTGGGAAATTGATTTTTTTTTCTGGATGATATTAACAAAACAGAGGGCATTTTACTGCTAAACCTTCTCCAGATTTGAGCATTTAAAAATCATCATATTTTTATATCAAAAATAATATTTTTGAACAATTCTTTATCATTAATGGGAAATTAATTCCCAAATCATCATTGAAAAGTGACCCAATAATAGCTTCGCTCAATTTTTACTAGAAAAAGAGGCAAGACTTTCACTAGCAATACGAAAAATAATCAAATAATAAATAAAAAATTGAATTTTTAGCTATAAATACGGACTAAAAAATTGAATTTTTAGCTATAAATACGGACTAAGAAAAATAAAGTTGATTTTTGTTTTTTCGAATAACTCGAAGTCATAAGCTAATCGGCTCAAAAATTTTAATACTTAATATGAAATTTAATAATGATGCTTTGTTGTTAAGATTTACTCTATTAAGTCTTTATTCCAAATAAATGATATTTCAAATTAAGGATATTTATTTTTATTTAAAAATATTTAGTTATTTTTAGTTTCTAAGGTTCTAATAAGAAAGATACAATAATTGTTTCTTTTGAATTTTTTTGTCTGTTCGAGGAGAACAGAATGGTGAAACTTATGGTTTTTATTAAATAAAAAATGAATTAATGTAATATTTTGAAAGATTACTAAATATATATATATATATATATATATATATATATATATATATAATCAAATTCCTTCATGTTATTGATTAGAAAACATTATTAAGTATAAATTGCTCAGTATTTATATATTAATTATCACTTTAAAATTAAGAATTTATTTAAGATTTTGGATTTCTGAATTATCTAACGAGTTTTTGTTATTTAATTTATATTAATAAATTAAATGATAAAAATTTGTAAGATAATTAAATTTTGAATAGCAATGAAATTGGTTAATTGTAAAGTGATATTTTTCTTTAGGGTGTACCAGGTGAACCGGGCTTGCCTGGACCAGCTGGTAAAGAAGGACCACCGGTAAATTTACTTTATAATACTGTTTAAAACAATGAAATTATTTGCATAAAAATTACTATAAAAATTATTATGCAAATAATGGGATACAAATAATGATTAAAAGTATTATTAGAATAAAAGATGTTTCTAGATATATTTAAATTAAGTTTTTATATTTTACTCTTATACGTTTCATTTATGTTTTTTTTTTATTTGTTAAATCGTATAATCAGAAATTAAATTTATCTGAGCGTAAATAATAAAAAATATTAAAATTTTGAGAAAACGTTAGAATGTTTTTAATGTAAATTTTCTAGATTTGAATAATAATTTTATACATTCATTCTTTATATGATTTAGATTCACTTTATGAGATATTTTTGATGGTAGAAATATGAAGAGTGTAAGCTGAAACAGTAATATTTGTCAAAATATTTAGACAATTTTAAAAAAACTACCTATGTTACACAGTTACGTTCTATTCGAGTCATTATTAGTCAATTAGCTTATAAGTAAATTATATTTAAGTATAATTCATTTAGCTGTCAGTATAGCTTTGAAAGTTCAATTTGCCTGATAAATATGTGTGCGCTGTTTATTTTAAAACTCTTTTTAGATTAAAATGCATGCGGTAAAAACATAAATTAAGAGTTATATATGTAGTTTTTATTTGTTTGTCTGTGTGTGTGTTTGGTTCTAAACATTACGTCACATATACGTCACAGAAACATGCTCCTGACAGAACAATGTATGAGCTCTTAATAATATGTAAATTTATCTCTTGATCTTTTTTGTACCTATTTAAGAATAAATCAGATTTTTATCTCAAACTTATTTTTTCGATGAAAAATATATTCATGGTGAATTAATTACTTAAAATTATGAAAATGTGCTATTATTTGTAACTTAATTTTTTAATATGTGCTTCCGAATATATCTTTATAAAACAATTTCTGTAATATGGTTTATTACTCTTGTGGTAAGTATTATAATTCAATATGCAAATATTCATTCTAGGGTCCTCCTGGTTTAATGGGTGAAAAAGGTCCCATGGGAGCTGTAGGACCTCCAGGATTTCCAGGGGACAGAGGACTTCCTGGACCTGCTGTAAGAACTTCATTTATATTTAATATCAGAAATTATGTTCTGAAAGTATATTTTTTGTAATACTGCTTATTTATATCAAATTTAAACACTGTAAAATAGTCATCTTATTTAATAAGAAATAAAAAGTTATTACAGTTCTTTGAAATTATGCATAGAAATTATTATGCAAATTTCGTCATAAAAATAAGATTTTTTTTATTTTTTTGATTTAATTCTGCTAATCACTTTTATTGACAATAACCATTTTTCAATGAAAATATATGCTTTTAACGTAATATAGATTTATTTCTAGACAACTAGAAGCCAAGTCAACATGAATTTTATTATGTTTATCAGGTTTGCAAACTGAAAAAATTCCTTAATGGTGGACAGAAATCAGTGCCTGTTGGTTGGCATATAATATTAGGTTGGGGAAAAAGAAATCCATTATTTTCACGTGAGCTTTATGTAACTTCTTTTAGATTCGCTTTGTAAAAAGGTTTAAAACAGTTTTCATGTAGATTTTTAGGTCTTGTGCAATGCCACGACTGCTAACATGCTGTCAAGTTTGATCATTTTTGATATTTTATAGACATTCTCGACGATGTTGTATCCATGCGAGGTGCATCTTTAGCATCCAAATACCCAAACGGAATCGACGAAACCAAAATTGTGCGTAACTGGTTGTTACAGTCATATATAGGACGATAAACACCTTTCACAATTTTAGCCTCCCCGGCTATCTTTTTCGCCGTTACAAGAGAAAAACGAAAATGCATCGAATTTTCTGTTTGTTGTCTTCTATTTTTAAAACCTTGTACTCGTAACTGAATTAATCAAACAAAAAACCGCAAGAGGAGATTTTAGTGTCAAATGTCAGCTTTCCAACGAGTATAAATCTGAAATTGTTTGATATATACCTCATGAGATATCGATCACTACAGACACCTACCGAAAAAATAATGGATTACTTTTTACCCAACCCAATATAATCTAAACCTGTAATTGTTTGCAACTCCAAAGGATCTCCATGTTTTAGGGATTTTGTTAAGGAATCATTAAAAGGAAACTTAATAATTATTTGCAATATCCCGAAAACTTTCATTGTATTTAAACTACACCGAAGCTATGTTTTACGCTCAAGCAGATTATATATATGTAGATAATACTGCAATAGAAACAATGTAATAATCTTTTTATAAATTTATATAAATTGAAAATTTTCTTAAAAATTACCGAATAGAAAAATTAATAAAATTTTTCTAATTATTCTGACAAAATATTATTTCAAGAATCCATCTTTCATTTTTACGAATAGAAATGAGCTATTAAATAAAATAGGTTGAAGAGTTTATTAGATACTAAAAACTTTTCAGATATTATAACATCCTGAAATGTGACAGGATCTACTGAGAGAGAGACCACTAAATGCATACGCTATATCGTTTCTTCAAATCAAAACATTTTAGAGACATAATGGCAACAGTAAAGGCAATATATACTTTCTTGAAAAGATTATTCATCGAAAAGATCAAAGCGTGAAAGAGTCTACTATAACAACCAACAATGCGAAAATAATATCGTTCATTCAAAAAAAAAAAAAAAAAAAAAAAAAAAAAAAATTTATTCTTGAAGGATTGTTGTATATAATATGCGTTAGTGTCAAAAATTGCTTCAAACCAGGAATCCTTTGCTGTTTTATTTTAATTTTTAATAATAATAAAATATTTAAAATAAAAATTAATTTAATTTTTAATAATAAAATTTTTTTTAATTATTAATTTTTAATAAATTATTTTAATTTTTAATAATTAATAGTTTTTCCCCAACCTAATGGCATATATTAGGTTGGGGAAAAAGAAATCCATTATTTTTACGTGAACTTTTTGTAAATTCTTTCAGATTCGCTTTGTAAAAAGGTTTAAAACAGTTTTCATGTAGATTTTTAGGTCTTGTGCGAAGATAAGAGTGCTAATATGCTGTCAAGTTTGATAATTTTTTGTATTTTATAGACATCCTCGACGATGTGTATCTATGCGAGGTGCATCTTTAGCATCCAAATACCCAAACGGAATCGACGAAACCAAAATTGTGCATAACTAGAGTTACAGTCATATATAGGACGATAAACACCTTTCACAATTTTAGCCACCTGGTTAGCATTTTCGCCATTATAAAAGAAAAACTAAAATGTATCGAATTTTCTGTTTGTTGTCTTCTATTTTTAAAACCTTGTACTCGTAACTGAATTAATCAAACAAAAAACCGCAAGAGAATATTTTAGTGTCAAATGTCACCTTTCCAATGCGCATAAATTTGAAATTGTTTGATATATACTTCACGAGATAGCGATCACTACAGACGTCTACCGAAAAAATAATGGATAACTTTTTTCCCAAGCTAATATTTCCAAACATATGCATTACAAAGAAATAAATCATATGGATTACAATTCCTTTTATTTATGAAATCTTGATTTTATTCAATGAAATGTTGGGATAAACTAAATCATCTATTGTTCCATAGCTAAGCCATATCAACATTGGGATGAAATAGTAACGTGACGTACGTTCATATAAATTTATCTTTTATTTACATGCAAATTAACATAATGCTAAATCATTGACAATTATGAAGAAGAATTAATTTATACTCATATTTAAAGATCACTGAAGCTCAAATGTGATAATATGTTATGGACACGTTTTTTGGTATCTGACATTAGACTTGGAGTAAATTTTCTTAATAAAAATTGAGAAACATATTTGTTTATCCCGTATGTGCACAGACCATCTTTTAAAAGAAAGATTTGATAAAGTACACCTTATTACTGAGTTTGGCTGCAAAAATAAAAATTCTATCCAATTGTTTAAAACTATTTTGCAAAACAGCGAATTTATATCTCATTTTTCAATTGGAAATTCACTTGGTTTTAAAATTTTCAATGGTGTTTTATTTTGAAGTGTTGTGTCACATATTACACACAGTCAATTAACGAAGTAAGCAGAATATAATACAGAATTTTGTCTTCTGCTATGGAAAGAAACATCGAATATTTTTTATCTTAAGTTTACGAATTCTTACGAAAAATAGTAACGAAATTTTTAAACTGAGATTTCTTTTTTTCTCAATCGATTGTTTGCTGAATGAATACACAGCATTTAGACTTTAACCTTCGGCACGTGTGAATGATTATTCTTCTGAAAGCTTTTCTGATAGAATTAATGTGAGGAGTTTGTAGATGACCTTGCAACGATTTCGTTTCAAAGTCTCTTAGTATACGGTGTTCAAGTTCGAATTTAGAATTGCTTTCTCTTAAGATTTCATTAATTTGAGAGAATTGTTGTAAGCAAATTTTCATTTGCTAAAAGGAAAGATTAAATATTCCTGTGCTGTTTTTAAATATGTGATAAGGTTGAATCGTTACAAAACAGTCCAAGTTACAAAAAATAACAAATGTTTACTAGCAAAAGTCGACATATTTAAAGCTTTTACCTTTTGGCGAGCTAGCAGCTGAATGGTTAGCACACTGCCATGAGATTTTAAGTTCGAATCCCATAATCATACATGGATATGTGTAATAGTTCGGTATCTACTTTAGGCTGTAAATTAAGGTCTTAGTAGCTCTCGTATACAAAAAAAAAAAAAGATTTACGTGACAAACTCTTCTCTTTTGAGTAGATTTTTGTCCCCATTAAAACAGAGAAATTGTAACTACTTATTTTATCAACTGAACCGAAATAATAAAATTATAAGAGAAAAAGGTAGATTTTTAACTGTATTAGATTACTAGAAAAATTTAATTTTATTTAAAATTTAAAAAAAAATATAAACAATTTTTTTTGTTTTATTAGGAATTTACGATTTAAAGTCAAATTTTATTAGCCGTAAGAATTACTCAATCTAAAATATTTCTTTTGGAATAACTCAATTAATATTTTTCTGAAGTGATTAAAACTATATAACTTTAACATATAAAATAGGGTTTTCTAATGATAATAATATAAAATTACTTTTTTTAATTTAATCCTAGATAGCCTATCTGTTATAAATTTTAATAACTTCTTTCACCTGTGCTCATTAAAGCATCATAAAGCACAAATAAAAGTAAATATAGACATCGAAAAATAAATATTTTATGGTATTCAACAGAGTATATCATATTTTTCATTTTTGTCAATTATTATCTAGCATATTAAAAATAATTTTAGTGCTTATTAAAAATAAATTAAATAAATGAAAAAGAAATAAATGCGATATTATTTCCAACGTGAAAACATTTTAAATATCAATAATATGTCAACAGTTATGTGTTCTTTTTAAAAGCGCTTTATTTATGAGTCTATCGAAGAAGAGTTATTACAAAGCTTATTAGAACACTGACATGTTATTTAAAGATAATTTAATATATGTAGTAGTCTCATTTACAAACAGTTGTAATTTTTTAAGCTAATAAATTTCATTTCGTTAAATCAATTTTTTGGAAGTAAAGGCTTTCAAAAGTAATGTTAGTTTTATCATGACAGTAACTAATTTCTTTGTATAGTTATAACAGCTATACAAAGAAATAGGCTACTTTTTTGTGTATATTTCTTTGACTAATATGTTAAATACAAATTAATATTCCAACCTATCTACATAATTTCTATTCTCATCTCTTCTAAGAAAGTATTAAATTGTAAATATTTCAAAAACTATACTAATATTTAATATTTAAAATCATGAATTGAAATTAAAATTTAGTCAATATTCAATAATTAATATGGACTCACTAATTTTTCACTAATTTTCCACTCTAATTTATTCTATTTATTACTCTAGGGTACACCAGGATCTAAAGGAGAAATGGGAGGACCAGGAGCTCCAGGACCAACGGTAAGTTACACTGCAAAGAGAAATATTTGATAATAAAATACATTATTATCTATAAAAAAAACTTCAATTTTAAATAACAACCAAACTCTATATGTAAAATTGAATTATAATCGATGGAGTTCATTCACAACTATAACCAAAACAATTAGAATTATTGCAAGTGATAGCATATTTCCACTCGGTAGCAGTCCACAATTTCTTTCATGATCTACGTTTAAAACAGCCGCCCAACCTGTCTAGTGGTTAATGTAGCTAACTACGGATAGGGAGAACCTGGGTTCAAATCCCGGCTCGGGTATGGATGTACTTTCTCTTTCCCTGTGTTTCTTGTCCTTTCCTCAGATGAATGTGGCCCGCCCTATAAACGGGTTTGTGGTGGAGTGGCGTGGGCGATGCTACTCGTACCTCCGTGACTTGGTTCACAGGTGCCCATCGGGTAACGATAAAATGAGTAGCACTTTCCGGTCTTGTTGCGGCAAATGGGCTAATGTACTTACTTGCTCAAGGGTGTCCGCCATTAGAAATAAAAAAAACCATTTAAAATACACATTTAAGTAGAATCAATAATGAATAAATGTCTATGTTAGCTCATATATCCTGATAGCAGAAGACGATCAGTAGCAGGCAATAATTTTAATTGAGATCACAGAAATGCAGTATTAATGTTATCTATAAAACTTCTTTAACGGCTGTTAAAGAGAATGTTTCCATTACTAATAAAACTTTTTAATATTTAAAATTATTTGCTTCCGGGAAAGTTAGTCAATAATTTTATCAAGTGTATTGGTTTATTTGAGCATTGAAAATATTTTCGAAATTTTTGAATGGATAAAACTTGAAAATAAATTTTCTTTATAATATTTTATTCGTAAAAATAAATTTCTAATTTTTTATTTGATTTTAAAAATTATTTTAAAATTATTTCAAATAGAAATCCATTTAAAAACACACGTAAATGATGTCATTAATTTAATCATTTATAAATAATGAAGAATCTTAAAAAATATTAAAAAAAATATGATGGTGTATAATTTTTAACAAACCTTTTAGCATATTTTTATCCTATTTAGTTATTTAATAATTTAATAGGTTTTTGTCTTAAAAAATTTAAGTACCTACAGAAATTTTATGATTTAACATTATTATATAACAAACAGTTCAATGTATACTTGATAGCAAATAACAGTGAATGTGTGAATAATTTGTAGCACTTTATCAGTAAAACTTTGATTGGAAATGGTTTATGTGTACATATTAACGGTAATGAAGCTTAAAATACTTATTTCAAAAATATAATAAATTGTGCACTAATATTTGACTATTTGATGAATAAACTAAAATCAATGTATTTATAAATTGAATTAACACGCATTAATGGATTAATATTATTATTGGATTAATATTATTTAAGAATATATAAAATAGTATTCTGGCTTATTTTATCTTTTTAAATTTTCATATTATTTTATGAGGAGACATTTGAACTTATTTCCAACAAAAAAATTTATTTTCTAAAAAGCAATTTTGAATAAATATAGTTCTTGTTACAAAAAAGCTTTATTTTTCATTCACGTTTTTTGCTTTTTTCAGGGTGAAAAAGGAGCTATGGGCTTACCAGGTGATGCAGGTCCACCAGGTGATAAGGTAACACTTAATAATGAATTATTAAATCTGTGCTTGAGCATCAGGAATAAGGAAACTATTATGCAGTGTTCGAATAGAGAGTACAACAAATTAATATATATTTCCATGCTTTAGGGTCGAGATGGACCACCAGGGCCTCCTGGACCATCTGGTCCTAAAGGTGATAAAGTAAGTATTATAGAGTATGCACACATTTTCCACTTTTTACAAATTAAAACATCTTTCTTACTATTTTCTCATTTTTATTTTAGGGAGATTCCGGGCCTGCAGGAGCAATGGGAAGGGATGGAGCTCCAGGGAATAGAGTAAGACCAAAG
>JAPDSC010018195.1:40064-59414 GCA_026290005.1 Latrodectus geometricus
AATCATTATCAAATTGCTGATTTTTGGTATAGGAACAATTTTGAGATTTTAGAAATGCATCAACAGCAATTTAAACTTATTAAAAATATTTCTTTACATATTAAAATCTTTTGGTTACATATAAGTTTAAATAAAGGAATCACATGTATTCGTTAATACAATTTATTCTCTTTCAATAAGAGATTAAATTAGTAGTTACAATTTATTCTCTTTCAATAAAGTTATACTCATGTACATAATATTAAACACTTCTGGCCACAAAATGCAACATTAAGAAATACCAAAGATATCATAGGAAAACTTTTTTTGTCAGATAACATGTTATATGAATATCAAATGATTGATTTATAACACCTTGTAAATTGCGGATAGTGACAAAATCAATAGTTAGGGCAGTGTCATATATGGTCATAAATGATGTCATCTGCCTTTGTACAGAAATAAAGAAAAAGTGTATATCCTTGGAGTATGACAGTCCATGGAGCATAGGCCACCTGTTTTCAATTGGCGAAAGATCAAGAGAACAGGCAGGCCATGGAAGCAGTTTACTCTGATGGATAAAGAAGAGCTCTTCAACATTGGGTGCCTCGTGTCGTTGCGCATTATTCTGATGGAAAAAAACAGATATTTTAAATCTGTAATCTCCCTCTCTTTAACCTTTATGTTGTGTTCGTTCATACAAACACCCAGTGGTGTTATCGAGCCGGAACGCTCCAGAACTTCCTTTTTAGACAGGAACGCGTTCCGGAACTAAAGATGATTTCTGATAACGAGAATATATATATATATATATATATATATATAAGTGCTGAAAGATATGAATATATATATTTTCAGCATATATATATATGCTGAAAGATAAGAATTTAAGTATAAATATTTGATTAGATACATATTCTGTTATTTTATGGTTAAAAAAACTATTAATAATAATTATTTTTATAGGGTCTTCCTGGTCCGCCCGGACCAACAGGCCCAGCTGGAGAAGATGGAGATAAAGTAAGAATCATTTTTATTTTTTCTGCATCAATTTCTTAACATGAAATCCAGGAAATTTGACATTTTATTCATGGTTATTTTTTAGTACAAATAATTTAAATTTTACAATATATTTTGAATCAATATGAAGATATATATAAGCATAGCTAAACTAAAATTTATATTTTTGAAATAATGTATGTGCGATAAAAATGACAATTATAATTTCCAGTGATGAAAATCATAACTACTTCAAAAACGAAATTTAAATCCCTTTATTGTTGTGGATATTTCAATCAATCAATCAATAAACGAATGATGTCACGAATACTGATTTGAAAATTGTTTTTAATATCAGTGAACTGATTTTTAAGTACAAAGTAAAATGAAATGATTAAATTCCTCCTTTTCTACTAATTTCATGTACTAGTTTGCTAATGTAGCATGTTTTACTAAATAGTTCAGAAACGTTTTTATTTTCTAACTTTAATGATTGATTCTATTAATCAACAATGAAAATGAATGTTATTTATATTACTCAAAGGTCATCCATCCATGAGGATGGTTTATAGAACAATTTTTACATAAGCACTTATTCACAACCAAATAAAAAGATTTAAGGAGTATGCACTTGCTCCTGGTAATCATAAAACTATTTGGACTTACTCTAAGTTGACAAATTTCACTAAATTTCAATTTTAAATCAAAATCAATCTCTTATTTGTATTGATTTTTGCAAATTCGCTCTTTTTCCCGCTCAGAAAAACTTTGTTTTACCATAAGAATTTCTAAAGAATCATCCTTTTAATATTTACTTTTTATTGTAGAAATGTCTCATAAATAATGATATACAATTAGTAAAAGAAAAATTACTTTTCAATAGGGAGATATTGGACCACCAGGGCAGAAAGGACTAAAGGGAGCCAAAGGAGATACGGTAAACCAGAATTCATTTTAGATATAATATTTACTGTAATATATTAGACTCTCAATAACTGAAAATTATTTTTCAGGGTCCTATAGGATCTGCTGGTCCTCAAGGATTGCGAGGAGAACCAGGACCACAAGTAAGAACCTTTTTCAATCAAAATTTTGTAAATGAATCCCTTGCATTTGAATTAGTATGTAGTTGTATTTGTCACACTATTTATTATAGAATAATTTGCATTTTTGAAACTATAATTAATATATCATTTTTTAATATATTAATAAAGTCACATATTGTTTATTTTAGGGACCGGATGGTGAAAGAGGAATGCCTGGTCCAAGAGGTTCTAGAGGACCAAAGGTAATAAGATGGTGGTTTTCCTCCTTTTCAAAGATATAAAAGTTCATTCTGATAGAGCAATTTTACTTGCATATTTATTTATTACAAATGCACAGAAAATTGACTTTGAAAACATTAATTCTCTGACCTTCATATACCTCTGAAGTACAAATTAAAAATATAAGTACAATTAAAGAATCAAGTGATAAGCGTCAAGAATTAGATCTTGTTTACACAAAGAGAGAGGATACAAGGGAGACACTCCAAGTTTTAAAGCAATACAAATACGCCGGCAAACAATCAAGGCCAGTAAAATGGTGAAAAAATGCCACACTTGCACTTTTAGGAAAATCAGCAATAGCTTTTAACCCTTTAATCAGGAAAATCCAAGGATTACTGACAAAATACACAATGCCTATTGTTTGGAAGACAATTTTTTTTTTATTTAAACACATATATTTTACATTTCTATAAAATTAATTTTACATTATTCCGAACTACTTAAGTATTCCTTACTTATAAATTATAAAGATATTATAAATTTTACTGTTTACAAACATATACATATCATATCTTTAACTGTAATTTTAATTTTTCATATATTTCTCATAATGAATAATTAATTAAAAGTTCTTTTAAATTACTTGCATGTTTGAGAAAAATGAACTTAGTTTTGATTTCATTGATATTATATGCGTAAGCTCAGTGCGACTCCTATTGAAAACGTAACACCATAAAGAAATCAACAAATAATTTATATCGTAATTAGCATTCAATATAGCTTATTAGTAATTACAGATAATTATAAATTTTTTAATGAAATATAGTTCACTTATAAACGTTGAATTTTCGAGCTTTATTTTTCTTATAAAAGTATTTATGAAGAACGAGAATTCATTTATCGAAGAGAAAGTAAAAATTAAAAATAATTTTAAATGTTGCATTTGAAATACAATAACGTTTACCATTTTATAATTATTGACATAAAAAAATTAATTTATAAAAAAAAGATGCCATACAACAAATTCATATATATAATAAGTGTAATATAATATAATTGCTAGTTTTCTTTAATCATAATTCAAAATGCCTGAAAATTTCAAGTCTATAGAATCTGAATGAGGGACAAATGAGAAAGAAAAGAATTGTGGGTGAAAATGGGTGATAAACTTTAAAGATCTAACAGAAAAAAAGTATATTTTAATCAATGAAAACATTTCACTTCTAAAAGTATATTTTAATTTCATATGACTGTTATTCGAAGAAACATGTTTAGTATTCAAATGCATCATATCTGAGTACTTTTTAAAATGTATGAAGCATGAAAGTGTAGTTTATATGTCGGAAAATATGATTTTTTAAATATTTCGAGATATTGGCAATATCTAATTAAATTAAAAGATAAAAACTTTTGCAGGCAGTCCTTGAAAAAAGCAAAATTTAGAACGGGCAAAGAAATTCTCGAGATATTTATTCCTACATATCATGGGATGACAGATATTTATGTAAATATTTTGTAAAGACATTTGTTGGTTTAATGAATATAATTATTGTTGATATAACTTGTTATGAAAAAGATCAGAAGTATTTTATAAAAACTATAAGGTTTTTATAAAAGTCTGTAAGGGTATATGTGCTTCTGAGTTCAAAATGACAAACATATCATCTGAAAATGAATTTTAGGCATAAATAAGGGAACCACAAAGAAAAATTCCTTGCTTAAGATATATTTAAAGATTAATACTCAAATTATCCTTAACAAAAGTTTCTTTTTTAAATAAAAGTAGTAGTAATAAAAATTATTCATTTAAAGTAATAAAATGAGTAGAGATGAATCTGGTTTAAATTATATTTTCCAGCTATTCCTTTGGAGAATGATCTTTATTGCTTTATTGCCAATTATTGGTATTATGCGAAATATACTGAAGCTAATCTATCATGCCTGCTAAGTTCAGCCAAGAAATCTTGGTTTATATAGAATTTACAGAATAACATTTCAAAGTATTAAGAGCCATACTGACATAAATCACGTAATAGCTATGAGAATATCTATTTACCCATAATAGGCAGATTAAAGCAACATTAGAAAATGCTGTAATAATATTGTTCTAATATTATGGAATTTTTTTAAACAGTGACAAACAAACTATTCACGTATAATACTGATTTAAACTTTTACTTTTCGTACAATTAGGTTCATACCATAAAATTAGTGTCATTGGGCAATATCGTAACTGAGAAAATTTGCGAGATTCCATAGCTCTATGAATTCTAGCTCAAAATATTCATTGCTGTAATGGTTTAGTAGATGAAACCATAACAAACATTTTGGTACATCATTGTCTTTTTTTCAGACAAATAGCAAAACTATCGATGATATTCCAATATCGATAATCTAATTTCGAGAAATAACAATGACATGCTAACTTTTGCATAATTCATTTTCATGTCTGTCGTCATGAACTTACTTAAACAAATTTAGATTTCTTAAGAAATGTTAACGTGTTTTATAACTTTAACAATAAATCAATAATTACGAAATGATAGCAACATTAGTCGGTTTATTATCTTGTCTCTTAACAGAAAAAAGTGAATCAATAAACATTAGCATTTTAATACATTACGCTTATTTCCTTTAAGTACATAAATACAAAGACAGCAAAATTATAATCAAAATAAAAAATTCCTTTAAAATAAAATAAAATATTTGTGAAGAAACTATAACTTTTCTTAAACTAAAATGTTTTGAGATTTTTAATATCGTTTTCTTTTTGCAGGGTGAGGATGGACCAACTGGTCCTCCAGGGGCTCCAGGACCTGCAGGTTTGCAAGTAAGTTGCAGTAACTTTCTTCATGAACATTTATTTAGTTTTTAAATACAGTTATTATGAGATCTCAAATTGTACAAGTTGTTTATTATATCATTAACATAATTTGAGATCGATGAATAAAAGAAATTGAAGAGAGCCATCTTTGCGTTTCAGAAAATTGTTTTTATAAAATTAACTAAAAGTTACAGATTGAAAACTAGATGAAAAAGGAATAAAAAAATCATAGTAATAAATTAATTAACAAACAATGGCTTTTTGAACTTTTCTATATGAAATGCCTTTTACAAAAAAATATTGAAATACCTTTAACAAATATAGATGTGTTTAAGAATCGAATGTAGTAGAATATATTTAAGAAAGATAAAATCTTAAAATACTCCTTTTTTATATTAAAAAGTATGAATTCAAATTTTAAGCTTGGAAATCATACCTTTTTGGCTCAATTTTTTTATTAGAAATATTATAACTGTATTTTAATTAATTAGATTTTTTACAAAATAATTGAAATTCACATATCGAAAACTGAAGTAAATGTCTTCTAAAAATCATAGAAATGTTTATGTTTGATTTGATGGTTTACATAAAAAAGTTGAGTTAAAATAATTTAAAAATGTTGAAAATAACTTATTTTCGTAAAGGAAATTGCTTCGAAATATATATCTTATATTAGAATCAATTTGCTTTTTGTCACTTAAATGATTTAAGTTCGCATCTTAATTGGAACATGAATGGAAACCATTTTTTTTACGATATACATAAAAAATATTCTGAAACCCATTCACAATTAACTCAACATTTGTTTTGTTATCAATATGAAAATGCACAAAAAAGTACCATCGATTAAAGAAGATTTATACGAAAATTCTAGATTCATGTGAATCAAATAATAATGATATAATATCTTTACATAATGAAATTCATCAAATAATATAAACCTTCATGATAATAAGAGTAACAAAATTACAAAATGTTTCAATTGCGGAAAAAATTGAAAATAAATAAAAGGCATGGAAATTTAAATTTTACTTGTCATAAAAGTATAAATACTTGTATGATGGAAGTTGTTTTTGTAAATGTAATATCAATTTTTTTCATGAATTCATAAATATTCAGGGACTACCAGGTCCAGCAGGCCCGAAAGGAGACAGAGGGGATCATGGAAAGATGGGTCCACCAGGACCAGCAGGTCAACCTGGAGAAGCTGGACCACCAGGATCAAAAGTATGCATGTTTATCATTTTTCATATACAATTATTTTCATAGACAGAAAGCAATAACAATATGTGTTAATAGATTTTTATCAATAATAAAACAATATGTAAACCGACATCAATTTAAAATCTTTACTTATATAATTAATTCAATTGTTAACTTTGCTGTTGGTGAATAACAATAAACAAATTTTATCTTCTAATTTTATGAAGAATTGAAGAATTCAAGCATTTCTAATCCAATATACTATTTATACATTGTTTATTCGATATAAATAACATGTCGATATTAAAAATGCATACTCGGTAATACATATTTTAATAAAGTATTGAAAATATTTGTGAATCACTTGATAGTATCTATTATTAATACTGTAACTGCTAAATACTTTATATGTTCTTTAAAAATTAAAATATCAAATCAATATTTTTATGGTAAGAAAATTTATAGTTACATTCAAAATAATTATTTTATAGTAAATAATTTAATCAATTTATTGCATTTTGCAAAATACTGCATTTAACTAACTTTTTAAATAATTCTTAACTATCCACTGAAATCTAAATGTAATAAATTTTGAATTTATCAATAAAACTTGGTAGCTCTTAAAACAATTTTTAAAAGAAAATAATTTCAGAAAGGTATCATGCATAAGTAATATTAAACTATTATGTAAACCTTAACCAATTTTATATTATAGGGTGGTGAAGGCATAGCAGGACCACCTGGACCAGAAGGAAAACAAGGACCAAAAGGTGAAGATGGTGCCCCGGGAACACCAGGACCACCAGGAAAAGATGGTGAACATGTAAGTCTTCTCTATAAAATTCAGATGATCAATTGAAAATTTGTCAAATTAACATTTTATTTATAAAAAAAACATATAAAATGTCATTTCCTATTTTATTATTATAATTATAGGGTCCTCGAGGACCACCAGGACCCAAAGGGGAAGATGGCAAAATGGGTTTACATGGACCGCCAGGTCCGAGAGGGCCCCCCGGACCAGCAGGACCTAAAGGCTTACCTGTATGTGACATTAATTTTATCTTGAATCATTTCATAGTATATCTAGTATAGCAAATAAAATGAATGTAAAAATACTAGCTTTTGTATTTTATGTAATAAACGCTTAAATCTCTTCAGCCACTAAAATTACAAGCAGATATTTTAATTTTCTTTTTATGCTTAGAAATATTGTATATTTAATAACAAACACTACTTGAAACTGATACAATACTTGGAACTGATGAAAATAAATTGCAAATTATGAAATGTTTTTTTTTATTATGAAAATTTACTTCTTTTAATTCTTTAAGTCTGAAAAAAATAGAGTTTAATAATTATTATTAAATTAGAAGACTTGTTGGTATAATTATGCTGCAAAAGCTTAATATTGCCTGGTTTTTCTGCTATATAAAAAGAGATAACAATATATTTTCTTTCATGAATCCTGTCTAATAATAAATAAAATGCCAAACTTTTTAAATTAAAAGGAAACATTTTTAACTATAAATAACATACGGTTAATTAATTAATTAACCGTACGTTATTTATAGTTAAAAAGTTCTGGATTTATTTCTTTAACTTCAATTCATATATTTCTATATCTAGGCAAATAAATTAAAAATATATATTCAGAAATTGTTTGCTATTTTTAAGCTTTAAATTTCTTTGACTCATGCAATGTAGCGTGCAATACAAACTTTGGCTTATATTTTGAGCCCTACGGAATACACCATTATAAATCAAGGCTATTCATACTTTTCAACTTTGTTATTTTGACATGATTCTCTTGGATACTTTTAAATCGTGGTTATATATTGTATATTAATATATAAAATGCTTGAATTTTTAAAGTATATTATTGGAAGAAAATCATTTTATAATAAACTTTTTCTTTGTAAATTGTAAAAATATAAAAAGTTTAACAATTTGAATTTTATGTTTACGAAATTAGAATTGCAAACTTGTAAATGTTATTTCACAAACAGATATTTAATTAAACTATTCAACTCATTAAAATAATGTTATGAAATAGATTAAATTATTTTACAGTACATATGTCTGCATAACAATGGATTAAATTATTTTAAAGTATAGATGTGTGTATAATAACAAAATAGACTTATATAATATTTAGCACTGTATATTATATGTCTATTTTATGGATCTATTATACTTGATGGTAATTTAATATACTAATTTTTTTCTTTTTGCTATGTAATGAAGTGTTAAGGGATGTAAAGCATGTACACATAGTAAGTTCTTTCTTTTTAAGATTTTTAATAATATATTTAATTTTAATTGCAGGGAAATCCAGGATTTCCAGGACCATCCGGAGAACCAGGAGTTCCTGGACCTAAGGTAAATAAAAATCAATTAGTGTTGTTATTTACAGTTTTCATGCCATGAAAATATAATTAAAGTTAGCGTTCTTTAATTCAAAATTTCTCAGCAACTTTTCAAACATTTCACTCTTTGTCTAGTAATCTTAAAATCTCTCTTATCACTTGACTGATCTTAGAGTCTCTTTCACTTTCTTTGTTGATTCTTAAAACATTTCCCTCTCTCTCTTCCTAAAATTTCTCTTGACTGAACTAACTAAAGCTTTCCTGATTTCTGATGTAAAAACGCTTATAAAATCACTTTCAAATAATATGTGTGTTTTCAGAATTTACACTCGCCCAAATTCACTAGAAAAGAGGAAAAGCGAATAAAATTGTTCTTATATGTCCTAAATAAAAGCTTCTTAAAATGACGTCATTTAAAGTTACATGAATCAAGTAGGACGTAGAATATTTAGGGTTGTGTGCTGTGATGTAGGCATCGAATCCCACTAACTTTTAAAATTACCATATAACAAGAAACATAAATTCCACGACACTAAAAGTTCACATCTTTCACAATGAAGTTATAAGAAATGGGTAATTAATTGTTTTACACGAATAATTCAAATAAATTTATAGCTAATTGCACACTGCTATTGACCAACATGCTTTTATAAATGAAAGATGAGTAAATGTGATTTTGTTTGTAGATGAGTGAGTAAAAAATCTTAATAGAATACAAAAGAATATAATAAAGATTGTTGCCTAACGACTTATCGACTTAATGGTTCTCATGAGACGCTTTATTATTGTTCCTCTTATGAAATTTTCAATTTTAGAAATGTATCTTTACGCTTTGAAGAATGTTAAATAGTAAAATTATTAGTTAAACATTTGATTGCTTTTAGATTAAACATAGATTAATCATTTGAAGGTGCTTATACCATCTTTCGTTATGAAGATGAGAGACATTGTTACTTATTTTCTGTCTTGCAAATTTATATTTTCAATTTGATTGAAGTGTCAGAAAAAATGATTAAAGATATATATAATATTAGTTTGGGGAAAAAATTATCCATTATTTTTTCGGTAGACGTCTGTAATGATCGCTATCTCGTGAGGTATCTATCAAACAATTTCAGATTTATGCTCGTTGGAAAGGTGACATTTGATACTAAAATATCCTCTTGCGGTTTTTTGTTTGATTAATTCAGTTACGAATACAAGGTTTCAAAAATGGAAGACAACAAACAGAAAATTCGATACATTTTCGTTTTTCTCTTGTGACGGCGAAAAAGATAGCCGGGTGGCTAAAATTGTGAAAGGTGTTTAAACACCTTTCACAGTCTTATATAGGACGATAATTATCGTCCTATATAAGACTGTAACAACCAGTTACGTACAATTTTTGTTTCGTCGATTCCGTTTGGGTATTTGGATGATAAAGATGCACCTCGCATGGATACAGCATCGTCGAGAATGTCTATAAAATATCAAAAATGATTGCAGTTAACCGCATGTCAGCAGTCGTAACGCGCAAGACCTAAAAATCTACATGAAAGCTGTTTTAAACCTTTTTACAAAGTGAATCTGAAAGAAGTTACACAAAGTTCACGTAACAATAATGGATTTCTTCCTCCCCATCTTAATATTTCCTCTACGTCTCTGACGAATGTTATCTTAAGCTTTTGTATACAGAGCTTTCTAGAAATCCCATTCTTAAAGAACTTTCACCTCATTCATAAACATTAATTTGTTATCTAAAATATTGATAGAAACATTCTAAAATACTAATGATCTTCCGATCGAATGTTGGTATTCTTAATGTATAAACTCTAACAGGTATACACTTTAAATATAATTGAAATGTTATTTGATTATAGAATGCAATATTTTTAATTATTTTTATAGGGTGCAACAGGAAAAGATGGAAGTGATGGAAATACTGGTGCTCCTGGACCAGTTGTAAGTAAATTGTCTCTTTTTTTCACTAATTATAAATTAGATAGATATAGAATTTATTATTAAAAATGTGTTAGATGGAAAATTTTGTTTTTTAAAATAAATTTTAATCAGTAGTTGTAATGTTAATCAATTTTTCTGTTGGTGATTTTTAGGGTCCTCCAGGGGAACCAGGAAAAATGGGAGTTGCTGGAGCTCCCGGAAAGCCGGTAAGTCATATTTTATTAATAAAAATATATTTAGCGTAAATTAAAGTATTGACTATTTCCAAGCACAATTTAATATAAAAAATCGCTAGATTTTAAATCTGACACTAACAACATACAATTTTTTACTTTTCAAATTGGTTTGAAATTTGTTTCTTTTTTGCTTTAAAAAAAAGTCATAAAACTTTAAGAGATCGAGATGTTACATTTTTATTTACCTGAGATTAAAACGTTTTTAGCCTCAGTCTATTTAAGCAAAAATTAAATAAAAAGTTTTAAAATAATAATTAACCTCACTTATTCTGTAATCTGTACTGGATAACCTTTCCTCGAATCAATGATATATCATGTTTTAGAAGGATATCATATTTATATCCTATTGTTCATGATATATTCTGTTACTGAAATTAATTAGGAACTGTACTTGATTCGCATATTTTATAGAGTTCTAATTTAATTTCAACATGACAGAATAATATGTCATGTAGCAATTACTCATGATGTTCCTGCTTTTTGCTTTTAAAGAAGTTAGAATGCCTCAGAAAATGTAAATGACAACACACATCGATAAAGATAGTATACAACTCACAAAATATAGCTACAGAAAAATTAAGAAGTAAAAGCTAAAAATGTTTTGTGATTGATTTAATCTCAAAATTTATTCTCTTTTGCAAAATTTATAAAATTTAACTTTGCAAAGGATCACATTTGTGATCAATATGATTAAAAAAATTTTCTTTTCGATTTATTAAAATACAGATTTTAAAATAATTTTTAAATTCAGGTAGACGAAACTGTTTTAAAGGTATTTATATACTACAATGGGTCATTAATCATCTTCCTAAAAAATGACAAAATAATTAAATTTTATTCAATGAAACGGTTAATTAGCAAACTTTTAAGCTATTAAAAAAATTTACAAAACAATGTCTTTGTAATAAACTTAACGTTGGATCAGCGATGGAAATGTAAGTAACCTGCTATTCCTATATTCTTGATAATTGATAACTTTTGCTACTCAGATATCAATTTTAACGGATACTTTTTCTAAAACAATCAACGAAATACTCATTTAATGATTGTAATATCTGTTCTTTAATTGAAGTGACTTTTAATTCTATTTTCATTTTTCATTTAATACCTCTGGTATGATTTGTTCATAACAATTAGAATTTTTTTTTCAATTTAAAAATTTTATTCTGATAAAGTTGAATTGAAAATACTCAATAAATTTATTTTAATATTTTTATAAATAATAAATTTAATCAATGGATTAAATATCATTGAAAATTCATATTTTTTCTCATAAAATAATATTAAATGTTATTTATTTTTCAGGGACCACATGGGCCAGCTGGAAAGCAGGGTGACATTGGATTAACTGGAGAAAAGGGTGACAGGGGACCAGTAGGGCCGCCAGGTGACCAAGGACCTGTGGGAGCGACTGTATGTAAATTAAAATTTTATTACTGGATATAATTTTACTTTTTATTTGAATTTGAGGGTCGTATAAAATTAGTGATTAGAAAATAATTAATGAAATATTTTAGTTCTCTCATTTCATTAAACATTAAATCTTATAAGTTTGTAAATATAAAAAGATGTAAAATTTATATGAACAATTTCATGTGATTTATTAATTCTTGATACTTTTTTCCTCACCGGATAAAATGTCTATATAGTAATGTGAATAAGATATAACCGAATAGGATTATTCCTAACATTTGATACATTAGATGTACAGTTTAGTTTGCATATTTTTTTTTTAAGTTAAAAGTAAAATGAATTTTTGTATTTGCGACAAATAGTTTAATTTTCTCTTATAATAAATGGGTTTTTACTGCTGAATTAGCTAATGATGAATTAGCTAATGATGCATGTAAGTTGAAAGCAAGTTTTTATATGATCTTCATTATTTGAAGTCATAAATCAATGTGATTTTCATTAGTGATTGTAATTTCATTTTTTCTAAAGTGTGATTTTTCTTAAGCTTCAAATAAATCTGGCTGAAATTATCCGTATTAGTTACTCAAATTTTACATGATTAAAGTAGTAAGAATAAATGCTCATTTATAGTTTTACAGTAGTATTAACCACGTTTAAATTGAAAAATGATATAAATTTTAAATTTAATTGTCAATATATATCATGTTTTATTTCCTTGAATGAAACTTATTTTATGTAAATGAAAAATTAAATTTAGGTATTTGTATTTTACTTATAATAATTTTAAAAAGTTCTTGTTTATTTCATAAAAATACATACTTGACTTAAATTATTTTATTATAGGGTAATCCAGGATTACCAGGTCCCCCTGGATTAAGAGGATCGCCTGGACCTGCGGTAAGTTTGAAAGTGACAATTTATTATCTTTATGGTTTTAAGAACATTAAAGTCATTTCCTTCAAATTTATTTTTCAATAAATTAAAGAATATTTAGAACAACGATATTTTAATATTCTACTGTAGTACTTTACTACATTAATATTAAAGATACAGTGATATTAGATGTGCAGTAATACTTTAGTACAATCCAGTACAGTAATAACTTAAGAGAGCTAGAATATCACAAATTCTACTCTAGGAATAAATATCAAAAGTTAACTCTTTGATGTAGTTAGTGTAAATTTTTACTTACTTAAAACTAAATTAATTAATTTATGCGTAACTATTATTTCCTATTGCATACAATATATAAAATTTTGCCAAATTATGTTAGGCTTTTAAAATATATTAAAATTACGAGTGATGGTTTTATATTGCCCTAATCAAAATCCAGTTTAAATAATTCTACTTTATTAAAAATACAAGAGCATTTTCAAGTATCGCATCATTCAATTGAACAAAGTTATATGAATATAAAGTCAAAAACTTTTTAAATTATGCAAAATTATTTTTGCATGTCGTAACATTCTCTCCTTTTCAACTGAGAAATTTATTTTTTTCATTTTAAATTTTCAAATTAGTTTTAAATAAAATTTCATAAGTTTAAAAATTTAATTTAGAAGCTAGAATACTAAGTTTGATTTTGTAAAATTCTATCAAAAACAAAGATTTGAAATAAAAATGATTATATTTAAAGTTTTAATGTTATTTAAATTATAATGATTAAAAATAGTGATATTATTCGGAATATCCAAATACTTTGCTATAATATTTAGCTCATTATGTTACAGAAATTTTCATGCGTTTGTTCTAAAATCAGTGTCTTATTAATATTTGAAAGACATGAATATTTATTCATTTTTTCGATTCTCAAAATTTACACACAGATACAACTTCTCAAATAATTAAAATTATGATGATTTTTTTGCGTAAAAATAGCTATCCAAGCTTAAAAAATTTTATGATCTGAAGTTATGATAAAATTCAATTACCTCTATATGAGTTTCATTTTTATTAATTTGGCTCAGAATTTTTTTAAATTTTTTGCAGGGTGATGTTGGACCACCTGGAGCTGCTGGACCACCTGGTCAACCTGGAAACATTGTAAGTCTAATTCGGTTACTTTGTTGAATATTAAATTAATTTTGAAATTTATAATAATAAAACAACCTTTTTATAATTTGACTACTTTGGATTTTTTTAAGCTTTATTATTTTTGAAAATTTTTATGATTTTTTATTTAAACAAATGTACAATATATTCCTTCCTTAGATATTTTAAATATTCTCGATCTTTTCCTAAAAGTAAGTAAGAAAAAGTAAAGTTTTTAATAAATTCTTATTAAAAAAATCGTTATTTTCCCTAACAGCATATTAAAATTTTTCTTGAAGTTGTTTAATCGTATAAGAATATTTACTAACTGAACATATTTTAAAATATTGTGATATAAACAATGAAATCAATAAAATATTGGAAAAAAAGTAGTATAGCAGTTTTGAAAAATAAATTTTGGAAATATTAGTGCTTGATGCCCCAGGCATGATTTGAAGAATTACATATTTAATTAATAATTTAACATTAGTAAGTTTCTAAAATTAAATTTTGAAAATATTTTCATTAGAAAATATCATCAGTGTTTTGTAATTTATAAAAATATAAAGTTTGCAAACTGCATTCTTTATTTTTTACACAAAAATCTTAAATGACACGCTCAAAAACAAAATATAAACTCATTGATTTAACACATTTATTTATATGAAAATATTTTCAGGTGTACTTTTATACATTTCATTAATAAAAAAGGCACATTTTAAATAGTTTATTTATAGAATTAAATATCTCATATAAATAACCTTAGTAATTTAGTTGAACGATAAGCATCATTTTTTGAACAACTTTACACAAATTGTAGTAGTATGAATCAATATAAATGTTATATAATGATTATAGAAATTATCTGCACATCAATTACACATGAATTATAATAATTATCTGTGCATATAATCTACATTATATCTATTAGTCATAAATTCATATTTAAATATTTATTTACACTAATATTTATCTATTACAAAAATATAACGCGATTATTACTCTGAATAATGTTTAAGAAATTCACTAAGCATTCATAATGATTTGATTAACTATACGATTATCAAACCAATATGAATGTAATATATGATTAAAAAATAATTTATACAAAATTAACAATAATAATCTTTATGTGTAATTTACAATGTATCTATACTTTATAAATATACTTATGTATTTACGTATAATGATTATTGGAATAATGTAATTGTAACCCTTATAAAAAGTAATAATGAATTCATTAAACATTCATAATGATTTGATCAACCATATGATGTAACTATTTTATTGAAAAACTGTTTAATTTAATAGGGAACTCAAGGAGAGAAGGGGGCGAAAGGAGAAAGAGGAAAACGGGGATTAAAGGTAATTGCTAAAATCTTTTAAATTTTTAATATAGTTCTAGAGGAGGTATTAGCTAAGAATTAAAAGCAATTGAACGTATTGTATATTTTGTTGTAAGTAAGCTCAGAAGGAATTTATTTTTTGATTAGCCAATACAAATTTTGTTTCTAAGTATGTCATATTAATCTACTAGATATTTAAACTTTTAGGTTCCACCACCTATTTCTACACAAAAGTAGATTCGGGCAGCTTACATTTAAAAATTAATTAGGTTTTGATAATTCTTGAAGGAGAGAAAATTTTCATTTACTGTGAATATTTGGTTCCGAAATTCCTGTTTCTCAAACCAATTTATCAAGTGGTGTTTTTTTATATATACATTCCGAACACCTCAGTTCTTTTCATTTTTCCAACTAATCAAAGCAATGACCGGGGTAGCCTGGTTGGTTAGGACGTCGTTCTCGTTACCGGAAGATGGTGAGTTCATATCCCGGCTTAGACGAAGATCCGTCGTGTTCACTAATGACAACTTTGGCACATAACATATGTCGGGTCGCAATGTCCTCCATGCTTCCATTCCAAATTAATACCTCTGGTGGTGGTTGGAGCCAGACTATGGGTCTTCTCTGGCTTCAATTAAAATTGGAAGACCCAAATGGTGCTGCCATCTATGAGCCAAAGTCGTACTTCCACCTTCGTATGAGGTTGCTCTATTCAAAAACGGAAGACGCTCATTCTGACTTCATTTGCCTGACCTGTGGTCTTGGCTTTATCAAGTGTCATTAGTAATAACAAGGAAATATTATGTTGGAGGTTTCTTTTAAAAGTGGACTTTTTTGTATAAGGCGTTTTTATAAATGTAGTATAAATATTAAAAAATACAACACATCTTTCTAAAATTGTGATAACTTTTATAGTTAGCTTGAAATATTGGTGCTTGAATTGAGTCAAAAATTATGAGTAATAAACAGAAGAATGTATTTTTGGAAGACCGTATCATATTATATAGAAACCGATATTGTTAATTTTTGTAAGAATTTCAGTTTTATTTAATGAATTCTATAATATTTAATGAAGATGATGGTGTTTTTATTTTTATGAATTTATCTTGAAAGGGTCATCGAGGTCTTATTGGTCGAGCCGGAATGAAGGGTGTGCCAGGAGAAAAAGGTGAAAAAGGAGAACGAGGTATTCAAGGTCCTCCTGGAATGAAAGGAGATGTGGTAAGTTCTCCATTATTATTTTTAATTAAATTTCCTTTTAGGACTTATGAAAAAGGTAATTTCAATAAATACTCTACCCGTGTATCAAACATTTTTTGTAAAAGAGACCAAATTGAAATATTAAAAGAATTTCACCTTCATATACTTAAATCATCTGAAAATTAAAAAGCTTTCAAAATGAGATGACGGAAAAGAAGAAAACATATCATACATTTTTAAGGGAATATAACTCAATAATCATAATTTTGTTGAAAATTGAAACGAACGAAGTTTCAAATCATTGAATTTTGAAAGAAACAAAAGCTTGTTTTCGGAAACTGATTTTAAATCCAACTTGGTAAACTTTTGTTTCTGAAAAAAGTATTTTTAGAGAATTCATCAAGTAAAAACTAAAAAACACAGAAGTATAACTTTAAAAAGCGTTTGTTAGGCTTCATTAACGTAAAATATAGTTCCCGATATAAAATGTATTTTTGTAAGATTTCTAAGAAATATGCACATGTAAGGCATCGCAGTTTAAAATATTTATTAAGTCGAAACCATAATATTTATATTATCCATTGAATAAAATTCTAATCATGATCTCATTAAATAAAGATCAAAATTGTTTCTTGTTTTAGTTATTTCATGCATATTCATATTATTAGTTCATTTAATTATAGTTATCAGATTTATTTTCCATGTTTCATTCATCATACAACCATTAATATTTTTTAATTTTGTTTCATTTTTAGGGACCACCCGGACCTGAAGGTATGAAAGGAAACGACGGCCCATCTGGTCAACCAGTAAGAAATTTTAGTTTTTAATTATATATAAAAATTCGAAATTCTTAATGTCTGTATGTTGACTGTGTAATGTTTATGTATGTACTTAATATTCATACAAATTTCTGTTTGCCTTTGAAGTGAAAACATGGTTTAAAATTGTTTTCATTTCATTGCTTAAAAACAATATTTAAAATGACTGATAGTTTCACTCAACACATGATCAGTATAGTAATGTTAAAGATTTTGTTAACAGTGTTCAAGCAGGAATCTAATATTCTTAGAGTTGTAAAATTTATAGATATGTGATAATTCATTTATTTCATACAATTATGAAAATTAATAAAATAACTTAGACACATCTCTTATTATTTTTCTTATATATTCCTGCGATTATGGGTTAAAAAAATTTCGAATTCCGTTGAGTATATTATACGCCACCGACTGATAAAGAAAAAAAGCTTACAAGAATGTTTCACAAGAAATGCCGGTTATGTTTCCTAAAATAATTAAAAGGTGGCACCAGGACACATTTCAGCTATAATCACATTTGTCCAATAACGTTTAAGAACGAATTACATTCATCGGAGATATTACAGTTGCTATTCACTAATGCCATTTCACATTTTGTCTTGATGTGAGCTGTTTTGTTCTGAAAATTTTCAAATTCGTATATCGTCATATAGAAACGAAAAAATTTAAGTTACACAGAAGATTTTAAATTAAAAGCTATAGCAAAAGCAAATAAAAAAAATGGCGACAAACGTGGTAAATATAAAGTGAAAAACAAAGCATGTGCGGTACGAAAGAAAAATGTATCCAATGCGCAAATAATCCATATAATCCATACAAATAATCCATATAATCCACAAAATAATCCATACTTTTCATTTAATTACTAATGAAAAATATATATTTTATCTTTAAAATATGTCAAACATCGTTTTAAAAGTTATCAAAACTAAAAATCTATTTTATTTGAATATTCTCAGAATTATCATTCATTTTTTTTAAATAGCCAACTGAAAGTAATAAATATTTTTTGAATATACAAGTGCTTACAAAAGTTTTACTTTAGTTATTTCTATTTTTTGATGAATTTTATTTTGAATACTTTTTTTACGTTTTCAGGGTTTGGAAGGTCCTTCTGGTCCAAAAGGAGCACAGGTAAAATAATTTTATACTTTGAAAACTTAATAAAAACATTATAAATTATTTTTACATATTTCTCAAAGGTTAATTGTATACTTCTTCTCATAAAAACAAAATATTTTGTTTGGATCTTGAAAATTTCATTACATATGCATAAAATGCAAAATTCTTATTTTGGAAAAAGGAGGAAACCATGTCTTAATACAGTCGTATAATTTTAGCATATCCTTTTATTATTTCTAGTTCGATATCATAATATGAATAATAATCTCAAAGTAAAATTTTAAAACACTTGAATTTGCATAAAAAGCTTAAAACTTAAAATATTTTCATGCAAATTACTTTTGATGTTCACCAGTTTTTAATACAAGAAAATTTTGCATGATTTTAAGCAATGTATCGAATAAAATTAACTAAATTCAAGCAATTAAATTAATTACTAAAATTATAGTTTCTCTATAAATAAAATTAAGCAAAATTTCAATGCATAATTTATTTCTTTATTAGTTTCTAATAATCTTAATATTAAAATTATTAATTAATTCACTTAAACTATTAATTAATTAATATTTGTTTTTAGGGTCCTACTGGTCCAAAAGGA
>JAPDSC010018196.1:0-11008 GCA_026290005.1 Latrodectus geometricus
TCAAATTAAATTGAAACACACTTGACATTATTTCTTAAGTCTTTAAATAAAATTCGATGACCAAACTGAAAACTAATATACAGAAAATAATAAATACAAAAAATTAAACAATTACTTCTCCATCTCAAAGACAATATGAATATATTCATTTTAGTTTATAAAAAATGAAGTTTTTTAATAAGTTTCCTCAATTCAGAAATTTAAATACAAATGTTTTACTTGATGAATGTATATTAATCCAATCAATTCTTGAATAATAGACATGGTTTGTATCCTAATCGATTAAAACTTTCACAAATATATTAGAATGTGTATTTCATGCCAATTTCAATATAAAATATTTAAAAAAATTATATTTTATTTCTTTTTAAAAATATTATCTAATGAAAAATATTTACTTCAATCAGTTTGTTATATTACCGCGAATTTTAATAATTTTCCTCTTTGTTACTATTTATTATTCAAATTAAGTATATTTCCACTGGAAAAGTGTATTCTTTATATATCATGAATCTAAAGAGTTTAAAGTTCCATGAATGAGTTGTTAGGTTACAAAATTGTTTAATCAATGTTATTTTGTATTAATGCACATTCATTTAATAGACTTAACACATTTTACATTTATTAATATATTTTACAATAAATCAAACAATATTGACATCAGTTAATATACTCTTTTTTTCAAATTTTCCTGATATAACTCATACCATATAACTCAAAACTAAATTTATTTTTTTTTTAGAGAAAGCGCTTAGAAATAGTTTTTATTCTATTAATTTAGGTGACAGCTTTGCTGCAAATGATGGTACTTTTAAAAAATTTACAACCTCAAGCATATTATTTTTAGTTTATTCTAGACAATCCTTCTAAAACAGCGCTTAAAATGAGAACCATTTTGAGACATAGTTTTCTAGACGCATATTCTCTCTGCTCAATAACCTCTATGTCATTTCATGTCAAAAATAAATTTGCTTCTTTTCTTTTACAGGAAGAGTTTCGTCAATACTATTACTATTGTTTTTCTTCCAAATTACAAGTGCATATATGTATTTTTAGGAAGCATTCCTTTAAGAAATATTGAAAAATTGCATTTTGATAGTATGTACGATTACTATTTCAAATTAAAAAAATAAGTTTCTTGAAAAAGACTTTAAAAGTCATAATTATCAATTTATTATTTTTTACCTATGTAGCATCAGTGTTTCATCAATAATTAATATTTTTTTACGAATTTCAGAAACTTCAAAAATATATTTGGTTACACATTAACTGTTGGATTTTAAAGTTTATTAAATTATTTTCATTTTTATTATTAGATAATATTCATGAAATAAATTATGTACTCTTGTTCCTGCTAAATCATTCCGAAGCTTCAGCTTTTGACTTCAAAAATCAATTCAATCATTTTTTTATGTGAAATTAGATAATTATCAATAAAACGTTTTAACCATTTAAACATATGACATTCACAGTTATGACATACAGATACATGTATTATATACATTTATAGAATACATCATACACTATATTATTTTAAATATAACATTTAAGTTGTGCTCATGCATATGAGGGAAATTAATGTAATCGTAATTAGAGGCTTTAAAACAATTTGCAGTCATGAAAAATCTAAAGGAATATCCAAAAATAATACTAAATTCAGTAAAAAATTAATACATAATTATTCTTTTCCATCTTAATTAAAAATTGGAATTTCAAAGTTCAAAATGTTTATGATAACAATGAAATATTCATTAAAAACATTTATTTATTTTTATTTTAACAAAACTCTGATTAGTATTTAGAGTATATCATATATTTTTATTACCCAGTGCTAAATGATTTCTTTTAAAAGGCTTTAAAAGGAAAATAAAATAAAAACAATGATTAAAGGTTTTTCAAGTTTCAATCATTTTCTCTCTTTATTAAGAAATAATAGTTTTTCCTATGTAGAAAATAAAACATTCAAACTTAAAACTTAGAAGAAATACTTTCTTTATCATGTATTGAAAATATGTTTGTTAATATTCAAATGAAAATATACTTTTAATTTAAATTTGAAACTTTGTGAAATAACAAAAATAAGCAAGCACACGTGTTCTTTTTTTAAATATATTCTTATTATTTCTCTTATTTTATATTATGAAAACATATTAATAAGAAAATGAGAACAAAAAAGAAATTCCGTTTCATTTGCTTATCATTGATGAAAGCATGTTTCTAGTAATAAAGCAATTATTTATTAAAAGAAACATTAACAAACTATCTCTTATCATCAAAATGTTAAAAGTAAGTAATCAAAGCAATTTTGACATTGTTATTTAGTTTGATGTATTTTCAAATTAATAATATTGAGAAAATTATGTTATTTATGAAATATTTCTGATACGATTGTATTAGTAATCCATTTTCTGGTTCTTCTTTACAAGGCAAAATATTCCTTTTTAAATTTACGAAGAATATCAAAACTATTATATAGTTTTGTTAACTCACACCACAGAAACTTTTTAAAACATCTGAAAGGATATTTACGGAAGATATTACATTTTAGGAAACTATTAAAAAATAATTACTGAAAAAAATCCTGCGTCATATTTATGAAGGCTGTTTTAGGATTTTCTTGATAAAATTTTAGAAATAGAAAAATATAAGTGTCTTATAATTAAAATAAATTAAACTTTAAATTATTCACATTATACATGTAATTTTGGTAAATATTGCAAATGGAAGAAACTTTGATTTTTTTATCATGAAAATATTTTAATATTAATTGACAAAATATTCAACAAAGTATTTTAATATTAATTGGAAAAATGTTAAGCAAATTTAAAACATAAGTATTCAAATAAATATTGAATTAAGCTGATCTTGGCTACTGAAGCAAAAAAAAAAATCACTCATGAAAACTTTTTTTCTATTTTAAATAGCATGTGTTTATAAAAATATAGGGAATAATTTCTTAATTTACTTATTGAATTGAATTAATGATATAATATTATAGTTTTTGATAAAATAGTTTATTGTTTTTACTAATTTGTTTATATAAATGCAAAATAATAAACACTATTCGGAAAATAATGGCATTTAACCAACCTTTTTTTTTTCTTTCAAAAATGACATTATATTTAAAAGGACACTCATTTTTTCACATTGCTATGGCAAAGTCCAGTAACTTTTAGTTATGTTTTGTTTTAAATTTTCAAATGATTTTTCTAGAAACGTTCATTATGATCCATTTATGCAAATTTAGAAGTTGAAGATTACAATACTATTAAACATAAATTCTCTGATATTTAAAATATGTTTCAAGAAAGATGTGAACTACAACTATAAAATCCCTCATGCAGATTAGCATGACTCGACTTGCTGGTTCCATTAAATGATTGCTTTTGCAGCAAAAATTTGTATTGTGAGATTATTCAATGCAAGATATCACAGAATATCAAGTAGAAATAATGATTAACTGTGCTCTTAATTACCAACGATTTGCATAAATAATAATAGTTTTTTTTCAAGTCATTGTATGAAACAGTATATCCTTCAGATGTTTTCCATTACTTTACAAACATTATGCATATAATTTTGAGAAAAGTTGTATCACAAGATTAGTTGAATAGATATATTGAATGGAATATCGGAGAAAGTGAAACAGTAGTTAATTAATATTGCGATCATAATTTCTAGCATGAGTTGTGATTGCCACTCTAGATGATGATGTTATCATCAGTCATTTTAATATGATTTCTAAATAAAATTGAATCATTGATGTAATCATTAAAAAATGACTTTCCACTACTTAATGTTATACATTCTCTCTTAAAAGAAAGAGATGGTTTGCTGAGAAATTATATACTCTGGGAGGAAATCTTAACATATATTAAGGATCTTGCCATTTGTATGAAAACATATCATTAAATAGGGATTCTTTAATCAAGCTCAATTCTTGCCATTCGTAATAGTTTTCTTAATCAACTCAAAACTGTGGATACTCATATTTAATGAGAAATTCTTCTTTTCTTCCAAAATTTATGATAAATGAATAGTTAAAAAGGAATGGTGGTATTATAACTGGAATTCAATCTTCAATATATATATAGAGAGAGTGGTAACCTCCATACAAGAAGTAGTATAATAGTTGTCAATACTTAACAGTTACAGACATCTATGATAGATTCATGGATAACACCAAAAAAAGTATTATCTCTGTATTCAAGATTTTCCACAGCAGGTGGTAGGCAAAATAAGTTTAATCGAATATAGACACAAAATTCTGAAACGTATCTTCAATAGTTTCATGCATTATAATGATTTTTAAGGTCCTTAAAATTTTACTTATTCATTTTTTTCTGCATGCTTGACAGGAATGGTTTTATTTCTTAAGGAAAAATATATTTTTATGTTGTACTGTCTAAAAGACAGTATTTTCCACTTTTTCCCTTCGTTTTTTTTTATTAGTATAAACTATTATAACAATGCCAAAATTCTAATTTGTGGTACAATCATATCTGTGTGCTTATATTATTTTATGATGGATGTTATAATACCCCTTAAGACTAGTTTAATATAATTATGTAATGAAAATTAGGTATAAAAATTATAAATGATTCTGAATAACTTTAAAAGTATTTGTAATAATAACATTTTTGTTTTAATAACCATTTCTGAAGAGTTTTGGATACCGCTTAAACGTTAATTTCACAAATGAGCACAATAGTTGTTAAGTAAGTAATTTATATTTTATTTGTGTATTTTTAATGCCCGATATGTTTTTCTTGCAAGACTCTCTTACATTACTTTTGTCTTTAAAATGAAAGGAATTTGAACTACAAGCAATGGTATTAATGAAAATGATAAAAAGGATTTTGTTGCTATACACATTTACACTTCATCGAAATAAAAATATGAATTTTCTAATTGGCATAAATATAATTATTTACTTTTTTACAATATAATATGGAGTATTATTTTGAGTGTGTCTAGAGCTATGACCTAAATTATAAAATTAGACAATTGATTTATAATTTGTTCTTTTTCGGACGTATTTTAGAAATAGCTCGCTTTTATATAAATTTCATTATTTTCACATCATTTTACAAATATCTTACAAAATCAAATGAATACATTTACAAACATTTATACACAAAACATTTATTATATATATACATTTTTTACAATTAGCTCAGAGGCCTTAAAGTATCTTAATGAATCAATTATATTTTCATAATACCCAGTGATGACAAAAGCAAATATTTTAATTCAACTTAACAAATATCATTTATGAGTTAACAAATATTAACAAATATCAACACTTAACAAATATCAAAACTAATTTATGAGACATATTGATACTTTTAATTCAGAGTTATCATTTAAGCTTTACATTTTTCATATATTGAATCAAAATTCTGATGAAGGTTAACTAAATTTAATCTAGATTCCCCTGATTTATAAAATTGTGTAGCTTTCTACCCTGAACAACTTTAATTGTCTCATCTTGTGATTAACGGATTTAATAGACTGTTTATTAGTGCCAAAAGTAACAACTGTCTGGAATGTGAAATAAAAATTTCACTCTAGAGGAAAATAATGCTTATTCATCTATTTTGATTTACTTCGAAAATATCTTTGTATTACAAATACAGACCTTAAAATATCCATGAAGTATTCTCTCTTAATATCTTAATTCTATTTATAATTTTAAATCAGAAACTTTCAGCAATGTATATAGTACACAATGTGTTATTGAATTAGCAACATTATTGCTTCTTTTACAGCTTACAAGTATTGTTAGCTTATGTAATATCCTTTTATCTTTTTAGAGTGTATAAATATGTTGCTTTTTACCTTCTTCATATGATTTTACAGTATCCTTGATACAATATTTATTATTAACAATAATGTTTATGTTATCGATATCTGTCATTTACAGTTATTCTTAAAATTACCAGATTCATGCGATGACAGTTTTGTTATTTGAACAACCAATCAATAAATTTGCTGATTTTTTTCCTCTTTTTGATTAGCCATATAAATATTTGTTGGTTTATTTGCAATTGTCAAGCTAGAATTATACTACTTGTAAAATAATTATGTATTTTTATTTACAAAATGATAAATTCAGTCCACAATGATTTAAATTTTTTTATTAATTCCTGGGATTAAGGTAATCAGTCAAACTTGACTTTTTTTTGAGTTACTGTTGAACATTATAAAGATTTGCAATATAAAACCTTCATATTTTTTGCATAATTAATTATAATTTTTTAAATAAAATAAAGTTAGTTTTTAAAAAATGTTTGCTGCATTGAAAATGTATTAGTATTTGTTAAAATGGTATTTTTAATGTATATGAAATTATTAAAACGAAAATTTAGCTCTGTTTTTTAGGTTAAACTATACTTTAGGGTGCCCCTATGATTCTTGCCAAGTTGTGATCGCGATTGATTGCCAAGCTGGGCAAAACCGACTGGTGTTTTGATTAGCTTAGATCAAGTTGAGATTGGTTTATCTGATTGGTTACCTGTTTGCTCTGTAATCAACGCGAACAGGAATGGCGCCAAATAAATCACCAAGTTCGCCAATGGGCACCCTATAGATTTACCGTTTTTTAATAATCATACAATATTATTACACCATTAAATATATAAATTCCAAAAAGTTCTATTATTATTAATTATTAATTAACAATGTTTTAAGAAACGTAAAAAAATCGATTACTATAAATCAAAATAGTTTACCGAAAAATGTTAAACTAATTGGCTGCAAAAATTAATTGATTAAGTTTTATACATTATATATATATATATATATATATATAAATATATATATATATATATATATATATATATATTTATATATATGCAAATAACTAAAAATTGCTTAATGACGTTTCGACTAATGTCAGTTGCTAAGCCAAAATGAAGCTATGAGACAAAATTTCAGAAAATTAATTTTGTTTTTAAATGATTATAAAAGTATTACATATTTTTTAATGCAGCTAAATAAAAGGTAACTGCAAATAACTAAAGCTTGGAAAAACGATTTGAATAAAATTTGAATAAAAATTTGAATGAAAATTTGAATAAAATCAAATTGTGTGGTTTTTATTATAAAATTCTTGCTCAAATCTTATCAAATACCTTATTAAATAATATCAATATAGATAAAATTTAAAATATAATTGATTCATTCAAAGATATACAGTTTAAACTTCTATTATATCTCAAGTTCTTAAATCATACCTTTAAGAAGTTTGACAGCCTCTTCGCTTTTTCAAACTTTGTTGAAAGAAAGGATTTTCAGCATTGATATCATCCTCTTTATCCGCTATATCCTACACTGTTTTCACATTACACACAGAACATTAAACAATTATGCCATTCACATCAGTTCATCAGTTTTATAACATTTGTTGCATATTAATTACAGATAATAGTAACAACACATTATTTTTTTTTATATTTTTTCATTCATTTTATCAACACATTACGTAATTTATATCTCTACTTCAAAATTGATCAAATCAAGAAAAATTACTACATTTAAAATAAATTTTCCATAGTGTGGGAATACGGATTCCACACATATCCAGATACAAGAAATATTTAGATATAATAGTTGAAACATTACAGTTTCACAAACGAATATGAATAATCACATCTAGCATGAATCTTCATCTTAAATGTGTATTCACTTTGAATACTGATTTTCCTCTGACATCTAACACTGAACATATGACGTTATGCAATAATGAGGTATAGAACAGTGCCCAATAGACAACATTAATGAGATAATAAAGCATGTGAACACAAAGAGAACCAAATAGAGTAACATCATAAATCCACCAAACACTATATTGAGCCTTATAGCAGGTGTGTCAATGTTTCATTTGTACTTAACAAGGTACTTGTAAAACACTACATTACTAACATTTTCAATGACATTAAATTAATAAAGCGTATTCGTGTCATACACTGTGCTATTTATTTAACCATATGTTGAAAATCAATATATGGACAAAAATTAAAACATTTCTTTTTACATCTATCTACAACATTTATCATAAATCCAATCAAAACAAAATCTTACACCTTATAGAAATATTTAACTTATATAACTCCTGTGATAAATAAGAAATCAAAACAATTTTTGACACGAAAATGATTTAATTAATATAGTTTGTTCATTAATTTTTGTTTTCCTTTGAAAAGGAATAACTGTTCATTATTTACAAATGCAATTTAAAATAATTAACCATTGATATATTTTTTTAATTATTTTCTGACGAATTTTATCAAACTTTTCAAAATATCATACTTTATTAAAAAAATCAAATTACATATACAATTCATAATTTAAAAAAAAATACTAAGTAAATTAATGAACAGAACATTTTCAAATTTCATGAAAATATTACTAGACATACTGATTCCTTAGCTCCAGCTCCATATGGTATAGGAATGTGAGCAAATATTAAAAGTAATTCTTAAAAACAATATTGTCTTCTGATTAAATCCATACTTTGACTTATACTTAGCTTGTCAAAATGCAAAGTAAATCTTCTTAAAGATGGCAGTTTTCATAAACTCAATTGACAAAAAGACATACATATATGAAATTAATCATTGTTATGCAACCATTTATGCTACTTAAAATATGACACTTAAAGACAATACAATTACAAGATTTAAACATTTAATAATATATTTTGAAGTCCATGCTTTTCACTTCCCAACAGTTAATATTCCTACATAACAGTTATTTCAGTTACTTGTCCTTTTATTTTAAAGAAAATCAAAGAGGTAAACCAATAATCTGGCTTCAAATTTTCACAGCTTCAATATACATATGTTAGTGAAGACATTTATCTGAAAAGTGATACAAGATATGAAATAAAGACAAGCCACTGGTGGATACTTCTCCAACAGAAAAGAATAACATGCAATGATGCACGCATACATGAAAGATTACGCAACTACAGTATTCCGCTGGCTGTATATGCATAATACATAAGTCAATTTGGATATTTCTGAAATCCCTCTCCTAATCAGAAGTCATTAACGGAAACAGAAAATCTCAATAAAGGTTAACCTTATTCACTCTCTATTTACACAAGAAATACTTCACTTTATGAGTATCTAAAAATAGAAATAATATCATGCATAAATGCATGTATAACTTAATATTTTGAAGTTTGTATCTTCCAAGAGTAAAACAAATCTTGTCATTCATTATAAAGACAGATGTGTATTCAAAACCCTGGTGCTTAGTCTCTGAAATCATAAAAAAAACATTGTTGTAAACACAATTACGTGATTGAACAACTAATTAGAAACTTATTATGAAGATATGGTAAACATACTTACTGTTAAATGACAAAGAATATAATTTCCGTCTAAAGCATTCCTATATGCTCTCAGTTGTAGTAAACAGATTTTTTTTCAGTGAAAAATGAAAATTTCTTTTCTATTCTTTCTTCAAAGTTTTATAAATTTTGTAACAGAGAAAGAATTTAAAAAAAAATTTGCATATTATTCACATTCCAAAAATCCAAAAATTCCACTTAGATTTTTTTTTATCTTCTTTTTTTAAAAAAAATGTTTATTGTCCATAAAGCCAAATTTTTCAGGGTAACTTTTCATTGGAAAAGTTCACTGGTATTTTTAACACAGAAGTAGACTAAAGTCATTTCTACAACATCTCACCAATTTTCTCTCTACTTCATCATAAACATTCTGTGATAGTTTCGAAATTATGTACATTGTCATATTATGTACATTTAAATTATGTACATATTGAATATATACACTGTAATAGATATTTCACATATTATTAAGAACAGGAACTCATTCCATTATTTACTCACAATTTTTAGCTCATAAAATAAGCCAAGAGCTAATATTTGAACGACTGAAGTGATATTTTAGTGGAAAGAGATAGGTTGTGCAGAATCATATAATTAAAACTACACAACCCAGACATCACTTTTTCAAGCACCTTTATCAATCCATGCACAGTTTGTCACAGTTTTGCTTGAAAGTAATCGGTTTAAAACAAAATGAATTTTAATCTTTATTTTATTTGAAAATAAAGTTGTTGGTAATACATGACTTTATTTTCCAATAATAATATTTGAGCAAAAGTCGTTTCACTTTGTCTAGAGCTCACTTAAATGTATCCATTTAAAAGTCTCAAATGTAAAGCTCATGTACAAAGTCAGTTAAATATTTCAGAGAGAAACATTTCAGACAGTATAAAGTTCGGTTGCCATTCTTGCAAGTTAATATTCATCAGAATATTTCAATAAGAATCCTAGTTTGATAACAAGTAAATACAGTGATTTACCATTACCGTGAATATATCAAAAACATCAGTCAAACAAACAATCTTGAAAGTTTTACTCATCGTCATGAAAAATATTTCATAACTTTTACACAACTTTCATTGATATTTATTTTACATTAGTTGTACAATATTTGAAATTCTGTAGTTATAAGACCACATTTCTTCATTCAAAAATGTTTTACATGTATGCAAAATTGCATTCCAACAGTTTCTCTATCGAAGAAGGAGCTCATTAGATCTCTGTCACAAATGAATATTTATCTTTATAATATAACATCAAAGAATAAGAGTTTTTTTTTATGAAATTATGGGTCAATTATAAAATTCAATAAATTGCCTCATTATAAAAAAAGGAAGAAATATTAATAAATTATGTCTTAAAGCGTTTTTTTTATGTTTTTGTAAAAGTTTTGAAACTAAAGATACATAAAAATTAACTTTGCTTCATAAAAAACTTTTATACTTCGGAACAGGCGCACTTTGTTATTCTGTTGCGCCTTCTCTCAGGAGGTGTGGATGCAGATCTGCACTCAAATCTTTCATTCATGGATCTGTGCCTTCGGAAGTTATAATGGGTGTGTTCATTCAGTGAGGCAGAGCAATTAGTATCCCACGAATCTGCTGGTTGGCCAACGCAAGATTGAGCTGCGAAGCAGTTACCAATGTC
>JAPDSC010018196.1:34642-54447 GCA_026290005.1 Latrodectus geometricus
ATGTATGTGTGTATGTGTGTATGTATGTGTGTATGTATGTGTGTATGTATGTATGTGTGTGTATGTGTGTGTGTATGTATGTGTGTGTGTATGTGTGTGTGTATGTGTGTGTGTGTGTGTGTGTGTGTGTGTGTGTGTGTGTGTGTGTGTGTGTGTGTGTGTGTGTGTGTGTGTGTGTGTGTGTGTGTGTTTTGATTTTAATTCAGTAAAGAATCAAATAAATTCAACGGCATTAACAAATTTTTTATTTTATTGTTCTTGTATTACAATTTTTTTTTGTTAGTTGATACTTGGTGATTATTAAATTTTAATTTCAATATTTTAATAATATTAAACTGAAGCATTAAAATAATTAATTTATCATTTGTAAGGTCTATTTTCATGAAATGTTTGCTATTGTACTGTTGAGCAAATACTTCACTTTCTCTTTATTCATTAAAAATGTTTCAATGTAACTTTAAAGAAGATTAATGATCTGAAGTTTGGTAAATAGAAAGATTCGGAGACCATTTTATTTCTTTTGTGGCAGCCAATGTTTTTTCTTATTTTATACAATATTTTTTGAAAATCTTACTTTTTATCACAGTAAATATGTTTCTTATAAGGTTCACTTAAATAGAAATTAATATACATTAAAGGACAATTTATAATACATTGCTTATTAAAAGACACTTTTTATTGAAATTTCTAATTACGTTATGTCATAATTAAAGTATTTCTATGCATGCTATTATCAGTTTACTTAATATTAATATGTAACTATTATATTACATTATTATTCATAGCTTATGTTCTATAAAAAAGTAAAATATTTAAAATAACAATTTAAGTGTAAAAAGAACTAAAATAATTTATAAAAATTCCTGCAGTAAAAGTATGAAAAAAAATATTTTCCGTTAATTACGAGAAAATATTTAATATTTTCATAAATACTGTATTTTGTTAGAAAGTTTATAAATGTTCTAATTATATTTTGATAGAGGTAAGAAAAAAGAATAAAATTTATCATTTTCAATATGGATTGACTTTGAAATTAATACGTTCATCTTATTTTAATTGAGTTAAAGAAAGCATGATAACTTGGAAGTAAAATTAATAATACCAAATCTTGAAGTAGGTAGAAATTATGTCACACTGTATAATACCCCACACTTTTATACTATAAATTTTATGTTGAGACGCTTCATTTGAATGTTTCAGTTGAATACGTTAAATTTTTGTTCTTCTTTTATCGAGATTCAGAATTATTTCTAACATTTAATATTTCATATTGAATCGTAATTTAATATTTTTGTTGTAAAAACAGAAAATCATATATACATTATTATAGTTTTTAAACAACAATTAGAATTTAAATTGAAATGATAAATTATTTATTACTCAATTTTAAACTGTTAATGTTGAGTTACACAAATACGTAAACTAAAAACCTCTTTAAGTGCAAACTTTTTGTGAATTTCCTTATAAGCTTTTGTAAATATTTGGTAGGGACTCAGGGATTTCAAACAATACAGGTTGTTAAGCTGCTTCTTTCTGAAAGTCCCCAGGTACACAGTTTAACTTAAAAGCCTGGATAGATTTCAGCAGAAATGCTGAAAATACATTTAATCTAATGCTAACAGTGAAAATTAGAATGTCGCCATGCTGAATGAAATTTTTTTAAAGAAATTTTCTTATATTAGACTTAAAGAATATAAATATTGAAAATCAAGAAACTATTTTTTTACTATGCTAAAGTAAATAATTTTCGATTCCTTAAGCAAATATTTTTTTTTAATATATGGTGCAAAATATTTATAAAAATAAATTCCCTAGAACGAAAGCAGTTTATTGGAAGTGATTTATAAATACATTTAACTCTCTTGAGAATAAATTATGTGCATATCTGATATGCTTTGCATAATATATGTAATAATTAATTATATTCTATTTATTAATACCTTTTTTACATTGAACATGAACTAATAAAATATTTATGAGCATAAAAGCTCAACATCTTTTCTTTGTAAAACAATTTGCGCATCGAATATTCATATGCTAAATAAGTTGTTTAAATCAAGTTTTGTGCTTGAAGTAATTACATTAAAGTTAAGAGAAATTTATAGAGTTTTAATTAAATTTCAACTCGCTCAAATATGTAGCAATTAAGAAACAATAGCAAAAATGTTTTATAAAGTGAATAAATTTAATAAAATATTCTATTGAAAATATTTAATAGTTAAAGTTTTTTCAGAATACTAATCGAAAATTTTATTATACATTTTCGATTATTTCAAGTTATTAAGTAAGAGCGATAAGTATTCTTGTTATCATTTGTGTAGTTTTCTTAATTACCATTCTAAGTGTATTACTTAACTACATGATTATGTAATTGTTTTATAATTTGCTGTAATTACACGTATCTTGCTTATTAAATTATGTTGCTCGCTAACAAAAATTTACAGTAATATTTTGTACAATTAAAGAATTTGTAAACTAAAGTTCTAAAACATGTACTATAAAAGCAGAATTTAACTATATATTTTTAAGGCAAAATACATAAATATATGGATTTTTTTATATTTACTTTTTATTAATTACCAGTTTCAAAATTTTAACATCGACTACACATATTACATAAAGTTTATTCCATGAACCAAATTCTTTGATTTACAAATTGTTGTACGAAGATTAAGAAAACACATGATAATGAAAATATTAAAAAATTGGCATTTCTCTCTTAGAACTTTCATATTTCTTCTATCTGGTTATTTAAAACACATTATACTTAATAAGAACTAAATTAGTTTATTATTTCTTCCACATATATTATTCGTAAAGTGTTTATTAAGGAAAAAAAACATGCAAAATGATACTTGTAAGTTTTTTCGAAAAAGGTAGATTTTACATTTACTAGAACATTTTAAAAAAAATTCCCTCACGTTAATATAAATTATAAGAAATCTATAATGTGCAGATAATATCAGAATTATCTTTTTAGTAATAAACTTTCATTTATAAAATTTTTATAAGCTTCAGTTAACTCAACATTGTAATCTTTAACTTCAATGGAAATTCCGATTTTCAAAAGAATTTTCATTTTAGAAGTTTAGAGCAGTTAAGAATTTCTGTGTCTAAGATAGTTCTGACATAAAATCGAAAGACAAAGTATAAAGAACAATTTTTGCCTATGTTTTGGTTAATTATTCTGTTGAACGTTTCGAAATTATAACTTATGTTCTCCAAGAGAGAGATTTAATAAACAGAGAATATTTTACGAAAATATTCACAAAAGTATTTAAATAAACTTAGATATTCAATTTATTAAATGAAATATGATAACTGCCTTTAAATCCCAGTTTCTATTATTTTCTTATATTTAAAAAAATACGATTAAGTATAACTTCATATTAACATCTTACACGGTTAGTAATTTGGATCTAGAAAGCAACTAAATTTCAAAGATATTGAATATTTATACAGATTCACGGTTTGCCTGAAAACCCAATTAACTTTTTAAATGTAAGGAATAAAGAAGAAATGGCTTTCAAACAAGGCCTTTTTGGGAGGTTTCTAAAAAGTGTATAAGTACATTATGTATATGCTTAAACGAAAACACATATTATTGGGGGAAGTACAAATTTATTACTATACAGAAATATATTTTTGAACCCAAATATCGAATCATCTCTGTAATTAACACATTATAAATTAGTACAATTTTTCTAATTACTTTAATATCATTCTCTTATATTTTTACTTCATGTTAATGAAATAATTCTTGCGTGTAGGAAAAAAAACCCATCAAATTAAAGAAAGCATTCCCATTTTGAAAATAATTCAAATAAAGTATTATGCAGCTATAGTACTGGATTCTAACACATGTGTGAAAATGAGAATTTAACCTGGAAACATAGCTACCACATGTTGAAAGATATAACTCTTGAGGTCCAAGTAGCAGGTTCTTTATTTAATTCAACTGATTACCATTGCGTTGTGTGTGTGAGATTGGTTGGTTGGTTGGGTTTTATGGCGCAAGGTCCAAAAAAGACAAGTTGCGCCAGTGTATGTAAGAGAGAGGGTTATTAAAATATATGCAAGTTGTTATATGTTTAGATATTAAAATAACATTGCGTCTGCTCTTTGACTCTCTCCACATATAAGTCCCCTGATTAGAAAAAATGGGAACCCTTTAGGGGGCAAATCGTACATATTCTTGCCAGACGTTTTTCTGTTTTGCCTTAGAGTAGATGTGTGGGCTTTCTTGTGCATGATTGGAAATGTTCTTTGATGCCATTATTTTATTAGGTTCATTTGAGATGTAAATGTTTCCTGCAATTAAATATGTCTGTTTGTGGATCAGTTACTTTTCTCTACCATATTTTATATCAAAAACAATACCTCTCGGTTGGTGAGGTATAATATGGAGAGAAGAACAGTTTAGGTATCGACCATGTAATTTGACCGTAATTAAAATGCAAGAAAGTTCTGGTTGTGTTAGGCGTCTTAGCACTTGTAATATACTTTAATAAGCCAATCTAATCAATATAAAAATAAATAAAACTTTTTTTATTTTTACAAAAATATGTGACTCACATAAAATATAAAATCTTAGTTCTCACAGTGTGTTTATTGTAACTGATTTTATACTTTGAATTATTACTCATAAATAGTATAACTTTATTTGAAAAACTTGAGTTGTCGTTTGAATTCTAATAACAAAAATGTAGTCTTTGTAACTCAAATAGTAGCACTAACAATGCATAAAAATAATTAAAAAGACTGAAAATATGGGAATGGAGTTGAGAGAACTAATTAAAAATAGTAAGTTAAGCGTTTACTATTCTTATGATATTTGAATAGCCTTTAATATAAATACAATTTATTAAATGATAACACATTCAATCTTTATCCATGTGGTATATTGCTATATACTTGCATTAAAAAAAAAAAAAAACAAATGTTGATATTGTTTGCAAAGTAAAGTAAAATGGCAATAAAATATTTTGTCTAAAAAAGAAATTAGAAAGACTGTGGTTTTCGAAATAAATTTCTTTGCTCATTGTTTAAATCATGAGATCCTGTAACTTAAGCGATTCCTGTTATATCCTCCGTATTATAGCTCCCGTATCCTCAGGCACTTAATAAATATACATGCTACTCTATCTTATGTTAGTTCAGTTTCTGTAAGATCCAATCATTACTTCCCACGCACTTATCTACCATTATCTTATGTTAGTCAAGTTCAGTTGTCCCTTTCTTAGCAGTCTGTAGAGTAATCACAACTATCGATCAGTTCTTTTCCAAAAAACGAATCTGGAAAGGAACTGATTTTATGCATATACTATATTAACCTCCTATATGTACTCATATTAGTCTCCTTGAACATGAACCCAATCTGAAAATCTCATTTAAACTTTTGGCTATTTATACAACACAAAATCTTAAATGTTAAGCTGCATACCGTTATCTATTCATTTTACACGGTTGTTGAATCAGCGTTAGATGCACGACCACTTCATTTTCACTACATCAGAACATTTATAGATTACTAAAATTAATTGTGTTCCTTCAAGATTCATACAATTAAATTGTATTGCTATAATTGGTTTAATATATTCTCAATAAACAGAAGAATTCCTTATGGTATCATCAAAATATTCTTGATTTTTGTTTTTGTTAAATGAATTCCTATGATTATTAAAGCGTATATAATTTTAGTTTAATTCAATATCAAATGTTCAATTATACAATAATATTTATATATTAAATTTTCTCAATTATTACTATCATTATAGTGAAGACAATATTCTGTTTAACTTTATTTTTGGTAATACGCATTTAATTCATTTTTAATATCAATAGGTTTTTTAAATTTTATTTAATTTGTTTTACATATTATATTTGTAAAATTATATATATATATATATATATATATATACATTTATTTTTTCTTTTTATTAATTTTATAAACAAATAGCCTTTTATAATATATATATATATATATATATATATATATATATATATATATATATATATATATATATATATATATACACAAACATTTTTGTTTTTTAGAAGATTTTAAATGTTGTTTGGGTTTAAAAGAAAATAAATGCATTACTGAAATTTGATTCTTTGCGCAGTATGTCCTTTCTTGGGCCTTGCGCCATAAAACCCAACCAACCAGCCCCTAATTCAGTTTCTCATACATTAAATCAAATTATACCTTTTCCATTTAATTCATATTTGTTAAATATTTCAAACTGTTTAATTTATCAGAGACAATTTTTTAATGTTTCAATAAATATGGCTTATATAAGGCTACAAAATATAACTATCATCCTGATAATATATATTGCCGAATTCTGAACATGATATTTATAAAAGTTAATGTAAATATCATTTCTCGTGTGACAGAACTACTTTAAATTTTTTATGATTATCGGTATTCAACAAGAGTTTATTAGGTATAATGGAATGACATTAAGAATTTATATAGCACATACACACTCAGTGAAAAAGAAACGCGAATCAAAGAAAGATAATTTTGTAACATTAAAAACAAACACACACATACTGAGGATGGTGGTTTTTAGAAAGTACGAGTATAAATCTCATGTACACTAAGATATTTACATTCATATTGAAACTTTTTATACAAATTTACATTATTGACTTTTACATTTTTCTTTTAAATTAACTTTTAAATTTTTTTCTGAGATAATTTTACATAAACAGATATTTTTTTATGCAAATCATTAAAACATATTTTTATACAATGTAAAATTAATAATGTGCGTACATTAATTTTCTGTGGACTGAAAATTAACTTCAAAAGTGTTGAAAACGTTACTTACCAGAGTACTTTTAATCACATTTAAAATAACACTACTTGTGAAAGACATTTTATTATGTTTAACTAAATAAAAATATTTCATTCAAAAATATTTGAATATTATGTAAAAATTCATTAAAATAAAAATCTTGTCATTAAAGAAATTACAATTATTTAAATAGACACTCCTATTAGTAAACACAATTATTTAACTAGTTATTATATAAATGATTAATAAAAATAATCTTTATTTAATTAATTTTTTTATTTTGTTTAATTTACTAAGATTTAAATAAATTTAAAAAAAGAAAGATTAATTGAAATAGCTTTCCTAGTTATTTGGTGTGTAGAACACCAGTTAATTAAATAAATTATACTTTAAGAATTAATTTTATACTTTATGAAATATGTTATTATTTTTTTTTAAATTTCTGAATATTCTTATGAAAAAGAAGAATTTATGTTACACTTTACTCTTTACTTAAAAATAGTATTTATAAAAACCTTTTTTATTTAAATTACCGTTTCTAATTGTTAGTGTACAAAGAATATTGTTTCTAATTTTACAAAATATTTGCAATTACTCTGATCGAAGAACATTTTAAAAACTCTTTAAAATTATTTCACTATAGAAATTAAAATGCATTATTTTAATAATCATTTTAAAGATAGTTATATTTTAGATTTCAAAAATACATATTGATGGTTCGCATTACTTAAATAATTTCAGTAAATAATTCTAAATAATTAGAACGCAAATTTATCAGATTAAAGCATTCTTTCTAATACCTTTATGTAATTCAATTTATGTAAATATATTTTTACTATAAACAATTTCAGAAATAAAATAAAATATCCCTTGTTTTATTATAAATAACTTTAGAAAACCGTATAAAGTTCTTAAATTAACTCTTTTTTCTATTCAGTATATTAACTTATATAAAATCCAATTATTAGTTTTCTAGAGAGAAAATTCAAAGCATTTCTTTCTTTCCATTTTCAATAAATTTCTTCTTCATTATAAGATGAAATAGATACCTTATTTGGTGGTTAATTCTAAGAAATCAATGTGAATTATATATACATAGATTCTTTCATTTAAAATTCATAAAGAATAAGACAACATTGTTCAGTTAAGAGATTAAAAATCAATATATTAAAATTCCTATTATATAGGATATAAAAAGTGTTAAAATTTACTGTCCTTAATTTTATTAACTTATTTGAATTTCATTAAAAATAAATTAATCTTACTTTTATAATTTAATAAAAATATTTTTTCTATGTAGTCAACAACAGTAAATTAGTTTGGAAAATATCTGATATACCTAAAAGATTCAACTAACACTCATTGGATTAAATATCAAGCAACTAAAATTAAATACGTTTTATATTTTGATGTAAAAGCTAAATATTTTAGTGAAGAAAAATTCATTGTTTTAGTAAACGTAAGAACTGTAAACCTTTTGCTGAATTTAAACCACAATCTTGCTATAAAAATAAAGATTATCTTAAATGAAGGAGAAAAAATGTTTCCGTGCTTTGGCTGTAAGGATTAGTGGTTGAAGGATTTTTAAAAGAAATTTTAAATTATTAAAAGAGTATTTTCTGTGTTGTGAATGCTATGCATATTTGTTTTTTAATCTCCACTGTGTTTGCATGATTACCTTGAATTCTATTGAAATAAGAAACATGGATTTCTTACATATTATTAAAAAATAATTTCTTAGGAAGATTTTTTTTGTTTTTTAATACAAGAGTATTAAACGAATGATCAAACATTCATTTCCTTTTTTATTAGCAAACTAGTGTTGTGCACCCACTTAAATTTTAATTTTTTTTTTAATTTTTCTAATTTATGAAAAAACTGATTTAAGCCTATTAATAAAGATACCAAAATATTTCAATAAAATGTTAGCTGTTTAAATTTGCGCTTGTGTTATATTTTTATCACTACTTTTTTATTAGGTGAGTAGATTTATATGAGGATTATATCCTCTATAAGAAAGATTTACTGCTTAAAGTTTTTTTTTTTAAGTACAAATATAAAAACTTATTTGCATGATCATGATAAAACAAAAAATTGAAAATTATTGAAGCAAAATAAGCTTATAATCTTAACAGAATTATTAATTAAAATTTAAAAAAAATTGATTATTCAATAATATTTATATCATATATTAAGTAACCTTTTCAATTATTAATTCATATTTTTAAGTTATTTCAATAGCAGGTAATTTAATTAAAAAGAAAACGAATAACGTGAATTAGTTTATTTTTTATAGAAATAAAATACAATAGTTTTTAAATTTTTTGCAGATTATTATTCAATATATTTTGCCATAGACTTGAAATACATAATATTTAAATATTTATAACATTAGAATATAATATATTTCGCTAAAAATATAGTTTCTCTTTATTTAATTTGTAATTCCAAAATAAAAATATATATTTGAAAATAGCTCTACTGGAATATATTTTGAATTCAAGATATTTTTCCTTTTTATTACAAGAAAAATATAAAATTCTTGTAGTAAAAATTACAAGAACTCTATATTTTTCTTATAATGATAAATTCTTGTTGTAATAATTTTTCTTGTAATAAGAAACTCTTGTATTCTTTACACGAATATATATGCTCCATGTTAAAATTATTTATAATTAGTTAATTATCTTAGTGTTGATACTATAACTGAAAAAAAATAAGTTTGATGCTTCCTGTCACTTCTCATCAACATATTTATTTTCCAAATTTAATTTTAGGACTATTATATTTTTAAAGAGAAAAGTGAAATCACATTTGATAGGAACCAGACATATTTTTGTAATTTTTTGTTCAGTATATTTATTTGTGTCAGAATCTTTATAGCTAATTATTTTTAATTTAAAAGAAATAGCCTCGATTTACACAATATATTTACATCAAGTAGGATATTAGTTGGCACATTAATTGATTAGATGTAGTGACTTATTTTATATATTGAGACAAAATTGTCCTAAAAACTGCTAATTACTTAACAAATAGTTAGGATAGATGGTAGAAGGTATGTACACTTTATCAATGTAAGTTGTGTGCATGGTTCTTTGTGACATAGCAATGGCTATTAATTTTCCTACATCACGAAAAAGAAAATTCGTTCTATTTATAAGACAAATACAATATACTGGAAATAGCAATTAAACTTACTAGAAAATTAAAGGCAAAATTCTAAAGAAATCAAAACATTTGACAAGAATTAAAAGCAACATCTCTGGCAGAAAAATTAGCATTAATTATATATAATTTTATCTATATTGTTTTAAATAATCATATACAGTATAAATTAAAATAATAATTTTAAAATCAATTACATAATTTTGGAAAATTATTTCCTATTGTAAAATAATAGGTTGTAAAAAGTTGATATAATTAGATATTATTATTATTGTTGAACTGCCAAACCATGTATACTCTGTATCGTAATTTTTTGTGTACGAATGCAGTAAATATTATCTTAAAGCAAGAAAATTTTAATTTGAATCCTATTTATTATTCAAATTCTAAACATTAAAAAGCTTTAAAAATGAGTTCAAATTTAAAGGTAAAATTTAGTTCTAAATATTTTTTTAATAATTCAAATTTATTAAATATATATAAACCTTTCTAAGCCACTTTTACAAGTTATGATTAAATAAATAATATTCTAAAATAAGAGATACAACAGTAAAAATAATAATATATTTATTCAAGATAATCAAAAACTTCAATTGTACTTAACTGTTGTTTACGATGTATTGTAATGTAAGTATATTCCCTTAAGGAAAATGAATTACTTAAGCATAAGAGCACTTAAGTATTTTGGAAGAAACGTCTTCTATATTTGTTTTGTTTATGCATACATGTATGGTAATAGAAACGAAAAAGTTTAAATTACTACTTTTTAAATTTCTTTTAATGGAAGTAGTATTTTTTTTTTTTTTTTAGTGGAAGATTATGTAAAGAAGTATATTTTTAAAAAGTATCGAATAATAAAATCTTAATAATAACTGGATGTTTAATTATTGTTTAGCTATTTTTTAAGCTCTAATTTTAAATTCGAACACTTACCTCAAAGAGCAATTCTGATGTCATGGTAATGCAACAGACAGCTAAATCTCCTATAGCTAAATTAAGTATGAATATGTTGACTCTAGACGAACGCTTCCGGTATCGAGATAGTGACAAAACAAGGACAATGATCGTGTTGCCCACCAATGTGAGTAAGATTAGGACAGATAGTGTGACTACTTGTTGAATGACAGCTCCACTCCATTTATTTGATGGTTCTGTACCGTTAAATAAACTGGAACCATTCACAAGATCATCCGTGTAATTTGCTCTGACTTGTTCCATTAGTAACAGCAATTGAAGCAGAAATATCTTCTTAAAGGCCATCTTGCCTTTTACTGTGTTTTCAATCCCTGAATAAAATACAAAAGAGGAAATGAAAACTAAGGATTTTATTTACCAATTTATGTGTATTCAAGATTTCATCAAAACAAACTTCAAAATTTTGAAATATATTTAGAAGTGCTAGAGTATATCAAAAGTTAATATGCAATTCTAGATTAAATATTATTTCATCATTTCAAGAAATCGTTTATATTATTTAACTTAAATAATTAATTTGATGACAAACAGAGAAAGTAAAATATCCATCAGAAAATTATCCTAACTTATATTATTCAAACGAAATGAAAAACTTTAATATAAATTCTTACTTATTAAAATATTAATGTGAAATTTACATCAGTATATGTGAAATTTACAATAATTAATTATCTTTGGAATTTGGTTTCCTCTGTTACTGATTACACTTGGCAATGCCAAGCCCGCCCGTCAAAGATAACGCGAATGAAGTCATAATAAACTTTTTCCATTTTTTAAATAGAGCACCCTCATACGAAGATGTAAGTACGACCTTTGGCCCATGGCAGCACCATCTGGGTCTTCCATTATTTTGATTTTCTCCTTTATAAATAAATGTAGATCTGATTATATTTGGTTGACAAGGATTTTCATCTCATACATATAAATTTAATTTATCACCTATATTTGCAATAACAAGAGCAAAATATGACTTTTTTTGGGAAAAGAGAATTTTATCGGAAAAAATACATATATTAAAATGACTTATTATAGTAAAGTTTTAATTTGTTGTCTTACAGAAATGGTTATATTTAATTGGTATGGTTCTATGATTCGCCTTAGTGACTAAATAGTCTATGAAATTATGTGACTGAAATAATTGAATATGTGAATAGAATACAGATATATTATGCAAAAGTAATCTTATAGCCCTCTCTTAAGAGGGACTGCAATGCGTAAATGAAATATTAAAGTACGCAATAAAAGAAGTTAAATTTTGTTGAAGCAAATATTGTTGATTTCAGAGGTTTCAGCAACAAAGAAAATTATAATGGATTGCAACATATAGCTGTATAGCATAAAAAATAGTAAATGCTCAGCGCTGAAAAGTACCTGGGCACCTCAAATTTAGAAAATGTAATTCACATGAAAACATTCACAGGACTAAATGGATCTTATACTGCCCGTTCACCATTTGACTTTCACTTTTGTCAGGTATTAAAGTAAATGTTTTGAACGTGATGTCATAAAATAATTTCTTTCTTTGAAATTCTAAATTACAAGATAGCAAACTCAAGCAAGTGTGAGTTTTGTTATGTAATTTTTGACCAAACTACGTAAATTGTAAAATTTTCATTTATACATTTCTATTCATTTGTTAGAAGATGAAAATTTTCTCTATGGCATGTAGGTGGGGAGTTATTTTCTCGAAATACATTTTGAAAAAAAAAAAAAAAAAAAGCAAGGAAATTCTCTTTCATGGAATAAGGCAGTATTATCAATCTCTAACTGAATCTGCTTTATATTGGGAGTATATTCTAAACCCGTGTATCAAAAATTACAAAGAAAAAACATCTAATATACTTTAATCCGTTAATAGGTGTAATTGATGTTATTTTGTATGTTTAATTTTTAATAATGTTATATCTCACCCTAATTCAGTCCAATAAAATATATATTTCCATTTCCTTTCAATTTTGATAATTTCTCATACATGTATAAATCTATATTATAAAAGCATACTTTAGCGATAATTGTATGTCATGCAGGTGTTTTAATTTTAGACTAATTTCATCTAATTCATTTTCATTCAATTATCATTTGATTTACCAAGTATAATTGTGTATTAAAGCTATCCATTTTTATATAATATATTATTATTTACTATGATTTCAGAATTAACTTTATGACCATGTTCATCTATTATTTAAAAATAAGTATGAAGTTTAATTTGAATTAAATGATAGATATTAAATATCTAATACAAATCAATTGTTTCTTATTTAAAAAAACATACGCAAAAAATATAAACTTTTGTATATTTAATTTTTATACACTATAATATATTTTTTCAAAAATATTTACTTCTCAACAATTGTTCTTGCAACTTAAAAAAGTTGCAAGAATACTCGCAATATCATTAAACATCTAAATAATATTGAAATTTAAGGTTTTTTAAACTTGAATTCTATTTTCACTTTTAACCAGAAAAATATAGTTGAAGTTTTCGAAATAAAAACTGTGGAAGAGAATAGACAATTTTTTTTAACAGAATAGTTTCCTGTTTCTTTTTGAAGTATCCATGGAAATTACTTGAAGAATTTCAAATAGAATATAGAACAAGAAAATAGGAAAGAGCCTTGACAATCCCACCTTCATAAGAAAAAATAAAACTCAAATAGTGTAAAAAAGAATTTTTCGATAACGCAAAACTTGGATATTGTTTCCATTTTAGAAACTTCAGACGATTATCAGAGGATAAAACAACTTTTCCTGAATAATAGCAATGTAGAAACCCCCTCATCTTTCTGAATAATGTTACAGAAACCTGACGTGATTCTTTTTAAAGTCTAGTAAATACCTAGAAATAAAATGGAAATAAAAGACTATAAAACTATTTTTTTATTTTCGAGAAAACTATTTTTATGAAAGACTTTCTCAGTAATGTGTTATCTTTTTCGCATTATGTATGGTAGTGTTATAAACATATTAAAATCCGTAAAATTTGGTTAATAAGTGTTACAAATTTATTTAATCAAAATAATAATATCTCATATAATATTAAAATTAAAAGTTTCTATAATATATTGCGAAATACAATTTAGAAATTTTTTTACAAAATATCCTTGATTGCAAGTATCAGTATTTTCATATTCAATCTATTTGTTAAAATATACTTCACGGCTTAATTTGAATAATTTATTATTAAATGTAAAATGTAAGGCAAATATTATGAATTATCAATTTTATGTATATAGAAAGGTATCTACATTTATAGTATGTTAAATAAATCAATAGAATGAAAATTATTTAATATAATTAAAAGAAAATAACTATGTTCTGAATATACTTCTAGAAAAGATAACTTTTTTTTATTTTCTTGAGTTTATTTTTTGTCTTAACAATTTTCACCAAAAGCTTAAATGTAAGCATAAATTCAAACTTATATAATTATATTTAAAATATTTTTTTACATTGTATTGAAACTTGCTAAAAAAATTGACAATGTGGTAAAGCAATTACTGAAATCTGTATGAAGTTATTTATAAAGCTTTAAAATACTAATAAGCATATTTTTGAATGTAAGGAAAATACTTTACAGATATCTTGTGATTTATTTGAACCAATACCTTAAGCAAATTCCAACAGGAATATCCCACTTCTCTGCCTCTATTAATAATTTTTGTATGCGAATTCTTTCATCTAAAGTGACTGTATTTTAAAAGAGTTGAATATAATGGAGTAAGTTCTGTAAGTTTACGCACTTTTCGCTTTAGAAAATTAAGAAAAGAATAAAAGGATACTTATGTTCTTATGAATTATAACATCGATATTTTTTCTTAAATTGCATATTTACTAACAGCCTAAAATAAACATTATGAAAAACTGCAGTTTTAATTGGTAAAAAATGCTCTAATTTAGTTTTCCAACATGGCAGTTCTTTAAAATCAACGCTTGATTGACATAATCAACAATTAAGGAGAAAATCCATGTCGGCACAAACCTGCTAAATTCTTGACAAAAGAATTTTTCAGGACTATTGAAATGGTTTTTGCTCTTATTTAATAATGAAACGTGTTTTGACATCATCTTTTATTTTTGTTTTAATTTTCATATAATTATTATTTAATTTCCTACTTTAATTTATATTATTTTGATATATTAATCATATAATTTTTCAATAATAAAATCTTTTCATGAAGGATTGTATAAAACCACATGATTATACTTTAAACAGGCTTTGAAGTAAAGTTTAAAATACAGAGAACACAGACGAATTTATTTTATCTCTTTATTTTAAGAAAAGAACATCTCTCTCTCTTCTTCTCTCAGAATCTGAAAATTCGGATGTTGCACTAAGCGGACTTCAAGGTGAACACCTCAGGCTCATGCAACATTTCACTTTTATTCCTTCGCTGAACATTTCGATTTCGGTTTATAGTATGGAAATGCCGTTCAAATATTTTAGGATTTCCGTACGCCTGACACATTCAAAATATTTTGTTTTTATGATTTTTTGAAATTTCAGAATAAAACTGGCTTCATTAAATAATTTTAGTTTTATATAATTTATATGTGAGATCAAATATATTCAGTTTATATATTTTCATTTATCTATCTCTATTTACTTAACATTCTATCTATCTATCTATCTATCTATCTATCTATCTATCTATCTATATATATATATATATATATATATATATAATAATGTTACTTCAAGTTAACTGCGGTTCGTATAAATGACAGTATTGCTATCTAATCTTACATAGTCAACTCAAATTTCCACAATAAATTTGTAATTTAATTTCATAGATGATTATTCAATATTTAAACTTTATTGAAAACAACTTCAATGTTTAAACTTTAATGAAAACAAATATCTGTTAAAGAGAGAAATTTCGTTTTCGTTAATTTTTGAATATATCCAATCAATGTTTTCTTGGCAAATATAGCTACTCGATGATTTATGTTTGTTAGATATTTAAACAGTCATTTTTGTGCCAAATTTTTAATATGAAATATATGATGATTCTTTCATTATAAGTAAGATATACAGTTAACATCTGCGATATTTATGTAAACTTTCAACAGAAAAAATGGTAAAAGTCATCATAAGGTCAGTAAACAAAAATATAAACTGACGACTACGAACATTCATAGACCGAGAAAGGGGAATTCAATATGAAAAGCGGTGAAAAAATTGGCGCGCCAAAATTAAAGTTTGCTGTCAGAAATAATTTCGTCTAGCTTTGCAATCGCTATATATTTCATCTTACATTAAGAAAATTGATATATATGCTCGAAATATATGAGCAATTTGTTTTCAAAATTAATTACAAGAAGATACTTCACTTTTTTAGAAGTATATGAAAAACTAGAATCAAACCTTTATAGTTTTGAATGAAAATAAATTTACTATTCATTGATCAGATGGAAAAATATTTCCTAGAAAATAAAATGTTGAACAAAACTGTCGAAAAGAAAGGAATATATAATTTCAATTTAGATTTAATGCTAGCGGTCAGTAGCTGTAATGAACAGTTTGAAATTATTGATGATGTAAAACTTAAATACAGATGATTTAATAGTTTCATATGAAATTAATGAAAATATTCATTAAATCTAGATTCAAATTTTAACAAGACAATAAACCGATATACATAGATCAAATTTTAAAAGCTTAGAGACATAATGGAAAAAGGAAAACAAATATAAATTCTGACACAATAATAGATTCAAAATTAACAAATAGAGCATTATTTAAATCTGCAAATTAAAATCTGTTTAATTTGATTACTTAATGGGTACAATGTTGTCTTGGTACTTGGTTAAACTAATTGGTAATATTATAAATCACTAATTGTAATTTTTATTAAATTGAATATTTTTATAAGTTAAAAAAACTTTGAGTACACCACATGCCTTGTAACTTAAACATTCATTTATTTTCTTAAGCATAAATCACCATCTTTGTTTAATTAAAATCGCTCATTAATCATTCCATATTTAAATTTTAAGAAAAGCATAAGCATGCTCTTCCCTTCATGGTTTTTGATGAAACGAAATTGTAAATATTAACTAGCTCATGCTTTTTTATATAATTATTTATTTAAAAATCAATAACAAGAATTTTGAGCATAATCTCAGTAAAAATGTTAATAAAAAGTCTGTAAAATATACTTTTATTCTTCTGATAATTTAAATTTCTAACTTGATAAACAGTTTATTCAAAAATAGCTTTCATGCATCTAGAATTAATACAACTTTTGTTTGTGAGTAAAGAAACTTTTTATCATCAATGAACTGTAATATATGAAAGGTAAACTGAATAAAAACAAGGAGTGAATACGAATATCATTTTCCTCTAACTATAGTCATCAACCCTTTAAGAATGTCACATAAAATATTTGCTGAGAACTTCAAAATTTGACTTTATTATAACATCCAGAAACAGTCTTTTCAGATTTATAGGAAAGTTTCTTACTCTTTTGGAGAAAATTAAACATGGAGTTCCGCTTTACAGTAGTATTTTCCTTAAATAGTGTCAAATATGTTTGACTTTGCGGAGGAGTTATGAGAATTAAGTTTCTCTTATGTAATGTCGAAGTAAATAGTTCTCTCAAAACAGTTGTAAATAGTTTGAGAAGTTTTTAATAAACTGACAGAGTTACTGTAAAACTATATATAATTATGATTTAATAATTCATTTTTACTCAAAACAATATTTTTATTATATTTTAGTATTGAAGAAGTATGTGAGAATATAGCTCAATTGTATGTATGTATCATCTATGTCAAAAAATTTTTTCACCTTACTAGAATTTTTCTGTTGTCATAATTTTACCGTTACACTATAAGCAAGTCAAGTCAATTTTTTTGGGACCAGATTTTTAGATTACATAAAAGTCTCATCAACGATAATTAAAGGGCCGTGGTATCCTACCTCATTAAGGAGTCAATCTGGCAGGCTCCGGGCTCGATTCTTGGCTGACTAAAGACCGTCGTCCTCACTAATGGCGACTTTTAATGTGAAATAGGTCGTGGCTGCTATGTCCTCCATGTTCCCATTCCAAATTAATACATTTGGGGGTGTTAGGGGCTAGGCTTTGGGACTTCCCTGGTTTTCTATCTCTAAATTGGAAAAAACAAGATGGTGCAACCATCTCTGAACCGAAGGCGTACTTCCACCCTTGTGGGGAAGAGGGCTCTGTTCAGAAAAACAAGACGATCTTTCTGACTTCATTCGCCCAGTACAGCGGGCTGGCTTGTCTTCGCCAAATGTCATAAGCAACGATAAAATATAATCATGTGTGCACGACCAATGTAGCTTTTTTATAATAATAGTAAATGTGGTCCTTGGAGATGTTTAAAGTCTTAATGTGTAAAAAGATTATTCAGTCTTTGACTTCATTAATTAAAAATAGTTCAAAATCACATGAATATACCTATGTATATTTGCAATGTGCCTTGAATTTATAAGTGATTTTACTTCGTATAATCAATATTGTGTTTTGCATAATAGTTCACAAATTTTGTGAACAAAATTTGTCAATTTCTTTTATAATTACAGTAAAAGTTGAAGGTGGAAATCGCTCTACCATTCCTGTTTTCATACTTTAATTTTGCAAGAATGAAATACATCGCAACTAACACATATATTAATATTTCTTTCAGTGTTTTTGACTTATTAAATATCAAGCGCATTTTTTGCTGAGCAATCAAAATTAAATAAATCTCTACGAATATGATTTGTTTCAATATATATTCTTGTAAATTGAATGATATCTTTTGTTACCCTAAAACAATTCTATAACATAAAATATAGCACATGTAGATACATAAATAAAATTGAAAATCTGAAAATTTTTGTTTAAAATCATCACATGAAAGAAATTTTATTTCATACCTATGGGCAAACTGAACTACAAACAAACCACATTTTTTTTTCTTTGCTGAAGTGTTACTTTAAAACATTTCAACAAAGGTTCTAAAAAAATTTCTTTTATGTCTAACATTATAGTTTAGACTTTATATAAATGAAAATGAAAAAAATTATGGACTGCATTCAATATTTTTTAAAAGAACTCACTGAAAACATTTGATTTTATGAATGGGAAGAGGGTTTCAAAAATAAAAGAAAAATTATTTGATATTTTTTTGATATTGAACGTGATTTTTATAATGGTTGAAAAAGATAATTAAAACTCCCGATGGTATATTGTCATTCAATAATATGATCTAGAAGCTTTGAGAAAAAGTGTATCAAGTAATAAATTCATTATTTTATCGTCGTTCAATTTTCACATCAAATGTATTTTATGTTGCATGTCAATTCCTAACTAACTTCAAATGTGTTTTATGTTGCATGTCTATTCCTAACTAACATCCAATAACAATTCTTGACTAAACAACAGAAACGAAAACATTCTTAAATAATAAGATTACTCTGCTTGACAATATATTTTCCATAGAATATGTGTTACATTTATACACAAAAAACATATTTATACTTATATCTGTCAACGTGAGAAAGCCATCATCAATATGGGAATTAATAATTTTTGAATCCCAATTTTACAGAGTCTAACGGTTTACAGAAGCTAGATTGTCCAGAATTCTATGACAATGCATGCTTTTTTGAAGTGTGATTCTAACTCATGTGGGTTTGAATTAAAGACAAGAAGGCTAACCAGACAAATGCCAATATCACATCGCAATTATGGGATTTAGATTAAAGTAACTATTATACGAAAAAAAATGACATGACTGTTGCATGAAATTTTAAAGATAAATAACTCACTGATATCCTTGTATTAAAAATACGTTTTACTTATTTATTATATATTAACTGTTCCAGTAATCCATTTACAGATA
>JAPDSC010018196.1:68354-86822 GCA_026290005.1 Latrodectus geometricus
CTGATTAAATTGTCTTCCTAGTTTTTTTTAACAAATTCAAAATGTTGTCCTTCCCAAATTGTGTCCTCAGTAAAAATGAGCAACTAATACAATCTTGCTGATTGTCTATTGATTTCTGGAATTCATTTTGATAGACATAGGGATGCCATATTAAATAGTGCTTCTAAAAACAAATATATATTATTTTTCTTAAATTTGCTGGATGAGAAGAAGATATTTTCTTATTACCCTATAGTGTAAAAATCATCTATTGCTTTTGTTATCACTTCAGTTCAAACTTTGCTCTATTTGAACTGTATATTTGCTATCATACTTTTAAGTTCCTGCAAAGCCTGTATGACATTTATTGTGTTAATAGTGTCAAAACTATTCTGAAAGGATTATAACTTACTTCCTTAAGTGTATTTCATTGGAAGCAATGACTAAACGTTTTTTTTTTAAATTCTAACGGTGCATCTCATGAAATACATTGAAATAATAAAGTTCAGCTTTATAGAACATATAATAAAATTTGCCTCAGAACGGATGTTTTTTTTTAATAATTATTACAATATTTTAAGTTAAAATTAATGCGATTAATAAACATTCTAGCACTCATTATTCTAATATTGATAGTAAAATATTAATACGTTATATTTTCTTATAAACATATGAGACACATTTTTTTATACATTTTTAATATTTTAAAATCAAATTTGGAAACAATATGAAATCATGTATTTAAACATCTCCACTATAATTTCATTCGTATTATTTTTATATCTGAACAGAAAGTTTTATTAATATTAAATAATTGTGAAATATGCTTCGATTATTCAAATATTAATGCCCAAGCTTAATGTCTCTGAAAATATATCTAAGAATTAAAAACAGTTTGTGGTTAATGTATTTCTAATATTTTTTTTTTTATATTTCAGTTATATAAAACTCATACATAGTAACGCACATTAATGAAAATAATTTTGAATTTTAATGTTGATCGAATACATTGCCTGGACTTTAAATTATTCGTAATGCACAGAACTTAATTTAAAAACTAATACCCGAAACGTAAAATTGTTACAATTTTCTTTTACGGGTCAAAAGTACAATCTGCTGTAGAACGGTTTTAGCAGTTTTAAAATACTCAGATGGGGAAAAAAATCTATTCAGTGTGGGAAAGAAATATCCTTATTACATTTTAACGTCGACGCTTCCGATGCGAATCGCACGAATCTCAACCTGCCCTAAGGAGACGAAAAGACAGGATCTAAAATAAATTAACCTACTCTTTCTTTTATCGAATATACTACACTTTAAACTTTTGAAAATAGAACTTTTCTTGCTTCATACGCAAGAATGAAAATATTTTTCCATAGCTAAAGGCAAAATTATTTTAAATATGAATTAATTTATTTTTTTCCGTAAGATATACATAAAAATTCATACGAACAATTAACTCATGTAGAATGAATTAGAACGAATCATGACATCACATTCAATGTTAATAATATTTATTATAATGCTGGTATTGTATTTAATCTTATTATTAAAATTGATGCTCTTTTAATTATTTATTCAGAGATATGTCAGTAGATTATAAAATTTATTGCAAATTACATTAATATACAACTGACCGGAAAAGTATCATTTATTAAAGAACCATTTTTATGATAAGCAAGGAGCTTAAGAGATATATTCTAAAATATCTTTATAAATCTAGTGGATATATGATGACGTATTGCTACAATCAAAATCGTAAAAGGATATATTATACAACCTGTTTAAAAAACCCGAGAATCTTCGAAATAAGAAAGAGACATAGTGTCATGAGATACTCCTAATGTCAAATAATAATGTCATTTAATTAAAATCCAAGAGTTCTTTAGTAAAAATAGCTTTTTAAATATGTAGTTAAATATTTAGGATTTCTGTTTTTTATCCTACAATATTAAGTTTTCAATTCGAAATGTTACGCGTTTGAATTACGTATACAATGAAATTTCATCAACAGACCAAAAGTAAATAGATTTTAAAAAGTTTAAAAGAGAAATTTAAGTAATTACTTACTAAATTTTAAAATGTTAATGAATTTTTAAGAAATTGGATTGATGAAAATGTGTTTCTTAAATAAACCTCAGGAAAAACTGGTTAAATATCTATTAATATTTTTAAAACATCTACAAGTTAATTATAGAAACTGTTTTGATATAATTTTAAAAAAAGCTTTCTTTTTTAACATCTAAAAATTTAAAGGCAGATTGTTTGTATAATAGTTAGATCAAAATAATTAAATGATTTGTTTTTATTTATTTTTTCATTTGATATTCTCAATTAAATGTTAATATAAAATCTGATAGCAACTGATATCATAAAACGAGGAATTTTATCTTACAAAATATCTACAATTGTTTTTAAAAATTAATTCATGAATTGCAATTAATTTTTAACAATTTTGAAGATAAATATTTTCAATAATATTAAAGATTATTGTCATTTTAATAATCAGCAACGAACAATTCCTTAGTATTACGGATCTTTAATATTCTATTATTTTCATAGAGATTACAATACTTATTAAACATGTTAAGAAAACATTGTAAAATATTTAGGGAGAGTAAAATAAAAGTTCTAATGTGTATTTAATGAATATCATTTTAAAATATTTCAGCTTTACTGAATCTAATAAGATTTTCTGTTCTAGTGTTATACATATAAGTTAATGATACGATTAAAAATGTTTTCCTATGTGAATACCAATCTTTAAAAAATGGGATATTAAATTTCTAAACAGTTATGGTAAAGAGCTAAGGAAAAACAACGTATTTGAAACAGAAATACAAACTGAAAATAGAAAGACTGGTTTTGGCAAGCAAAGCATTTTTCAAGGCTACAATATTTAAATGCAATTTGTGCATGTGAAAAAAGTGTTATGTAATTCCTTCATTTAAATACAATGTGATTGCCGGTACAACCACCTTCTGTTTTGTATTAATTTGTTGATATAATCAATTACCTACCATTGCCTATTCTTAAAGTTGTGATAATTTTATATGCGTAGGTGTATCGATTTTAATGAAGTCTTTAGTGTAATTTTAAACATTTTATTTATAAAATCTCCATTTTCCCAATAGTTTACGAAAATTCATTATTTAATTTTTTAAACAAATATTTTATTCAATACAGATATCATAATCCTGTATTCTATAATATCACACAATATTCAGCATTCTAATGCCGAATCTATTTATTAATGAATTAATATTGATAATCCTTTATCATTTATCCTTCCATGAATATATATATATATATATATATATATATATATATATATATATATATATATATATATATATATATTAAGAAAGCTGATTGTCATAGTTTTTTTTGTAGTTATTGTTCTCTTAAGATAATTAAAGTGAGAGAGCCTGTTATATGAGAAATAGTTTTTACCCTGTCTGCAATGTGAGTTGCTGTTAAATTAGGCTAAAATTTGGAGTTGTATAGTCATATTATGTTTTTTTTAAAGCATGAGCTCCAGCTAGACAAAATCTTTGAATTTATTTAACACTATAAAATTTAATTTTTTTTCTTCTTGAATTATTTATTAAGTTTACTTAATTTTTATATTTCTAAATCCTAGGGAAGAAATTACATTTTACAGTAAACATTATCAGTGATAATTTAATACTAAGACCACAGTAGAAAAGGTTTGACCAAAAGACCTCTAAATGTTAGAATATTGATTTTAGAATTTAGAAAACTAACTTTTTTTTCAATACTAATACAAATATGTATTAAGTGATAGTTAATTTATAATTTTAAAAGATTTTATTGTGAGATTAACAATCTTCTTATTTTATTAATCTAAATATTTTAGTGAAAAACTAATATAGTTCACTTGTATGCCTAGAGTTTTTAATTTATGAAGATATTTGTTTTCCATATTTTACTTATTTTTCATACTGTATTTTATATCCCTATTTTTATTTCATTTTACCACAAACTATAAAATATTATTTTAAGCCACTATATCCTATTAATTTTATGTAAATTTTGGTGTAATCTGTATCCCAATAAATTTTAATCTTAATTTACTTGCTTTAAAGTTATAATAGAATTCATTTTTATAGGAACACACACTTTTCTATTTAAACTCAATACTACTTATTCATTTGCAGTTAAATTTACCCCGTTTGTAAAATTTAAGGTTATATGCTAATAGATTTCATTTTTAGCATTATAAATTTATTCATTATTTCTTTTTTTTACTTCGAAAATATTCAGGGTTCAGCGTTATCCCATAATTCATGAACATATTTTATGTTTCTCAACTCTATTAGTAGAATTATTTACCAAAGTTTTATTCTTGAAGATTATAATTTTTGGAGTGTAATAAAAAAGCTCAGTTTAAATCTTTCGATGCAATCATTTTTTTTTTTTTTTTTTTTTTTTTTTTTTTTTTTTACTCTGAGAATGAAACTGCTCATCCATAACGAAAACTTCGGCTTATAACTTTTAATCGTTTTCGGTGAACATAAGAAACGTTTAACAGTTTAAAACTTTTAACTTCTTTTTCCTTTAGATTAAAGCTTAACTCAAAATATTTTGTTGTTAAAATAACTGTTGTTTATTCAACGGACTTTTAACTTGCTACTATTATAGGTGAAGTATTTATGTTACTTAAAATTGTATTAATAATTTTTTCATTATAAAGTAGACCTAATCAGGCATTAAATTAATTGTTTTAATTAGAACATTTTATCAATTAGTAAACACTTAATTAAGATCATTAATCCTTTGTTAGTTTGTAAACATATTTTTCATGTAAAGTTCGTATTCCTAAATGCATATTAATGCATAATTCATTGCTGTTTCAAGCAAATAACAAGTTTTTTAATGACACTTTAATTGTTATTTTTCGAAGAACCCATTTCAATATTGTGTAAATCGATCGTGATTTTTTTCTTGTAAATGCTAAACCAATCAGACAGCTCTTGGTTAAGCCCAAAAAATGCTCAATAAATTAGGAAAGGAAATGAAGCAATCATGGTTCAATAGCTTTTACCGTAGAATTTAAAATTAGATAGTGAAGTTGAAAACATTTAGAATACTGGCGTTGCTAGTAATAATGCTAGGTACTTTTTTTGACTATTGTAAAAGTTAATATTTGACTAATGTGTCTGCTCTAACTAAGTAAATTTAAAATCTAGTTAGTTATAAATATTTGAATTTATTAAGTTCAAATTATTTTTAAGTTTGCAAATTATATTTAATGTATTTTATGTGTAGATGCATATCCTTAATAATTACCTATTTAAAGCCCCCCAAAAAATATATAGAGAGAATAATTTATTTGAAAGTTTATAAATGATCACGTTTTTATTTTCCAAAACTTTGATATAAAACTTTAGTACCAAAATGTTATAAAAGGAAAAGTTTAAAATAGTAAGCTCCGTCTATTACTACAGGAATAATTTGGATGTAAAGTTTGGATTTATAAATCGAAATTTATCAAAATATCACAAAAAGTATTTTTATAGTGTAATATCTTATTTTCAACTAAAATATCCCAGAATTTTCTACAGATAAATTTAATCAAATAAAAAACAAAATGCGTGAACAACATAGCCTTTTACTTGAAATTTTTCATTTAATAATAAATACATCGTTTATTCTCCAAATAAACCATATCAATATATTTTGAAAATAAAATGCCTGCCTTAATAAATGCAACTTTCTGTTCTAAATGACATCATATGAGAAAAATTGTCCAATATTAAGTACCGTGTAATTAAATATCAACTTAAAAGTCTATTCTAAAAATGCAGAACTCTAATCACTTTTATTTTCGTTAGTAACTCAAAAATCATTTTAAATTTGGAAAAAAAAAATCGTAGGGATAGTTTTGCATAAATAAATAACTACATCTATTTTGAGCTTATAAATAATGACATTTCCATACAAATATTTAGCTTACAATTTGTATGGAATTATCCTAGATGTATGTATATCACCCTAAATACACTTATTTTACTCTCAAATATTAAATTAGTATTTCAAGCTAAAAATAACTTACCTCATAACACAATGCCTTATAATTTGTCCTCTTCCTAAAAACATTGTTTAAGTTATGTACTTAAAAATACATGGATTTAACAACCGTTTAATGCAAAGTAATGAATTAACTTAATCAATTTAATATAAAATAATAATTGAGATTCTCTTAACCTTGTTCAAATAAGTTCGTCTCAAATAAATTACAAAAATTTGATTTCAAAAAGTATTTGGGAACGCTGTTCCTTATAAATATATTATGATTCTTTTGTAAATAAGAAGTCTCCAAGACGCGCTGCATTTGAATTTCCTATGCAGCTCATGATAAAAGAACAACGGTGTTGAAAAGTGTGTTTTAAAAAACTTTTTCACTTCAAAAGCTTTACTCTTTCTTTAAAGTACTCTACTGAATGTGCTGCTGCAGAAATTCTTGTTCTAAATTTCTTCGAATTCTTCAAATGCTTGGTACTTCTGAGAGCATATCTTTTCGTGTAAGTTATTTGACATTTTAAGAAAATCTGCACTTACCCCTTGGAGCAATTCACTTTAAAAGACATTATCTAATGAGCACTCTAAATTTATATCACAATTATTAAATATAAGCAACTATATTTAAATTTTTCTATCATACATTTAGAATAAGTAATTTCAAATTACAAAGAAAATTATATATTTAAAATAAATATTACTGACTTGGTGACATTTTTTAACACAACCTACTTATTATTTTTCCTTTATTCTCCATTATTGATTATTAGCTTTATACTTATACATTATCATTTATCAGTTAATCTTGTAAAAGTTAGAATGTTTAAAATATATAAATAATTATGCGATAAACACAAACACATATGTATAAAAATTCCATAAATATCTAGCTTAAAATGCAATTAAACTCAAAAGATAATGAGATCTAGATCTTGATATGAATGTAAAATGATAACCCCACTTAAGCTTTAAATGAGCATTCTCTATTTGTGAAATTATTTTTCTTTTTCAGAGAAACTTCAGCAAGCTGTCCTCTGAGAAAAATTACTCAAATATGAAAAATGATTCATAAGAATTCTCTTGAGATAAGATTAAAGATTTATCTTTTCCTTAATTTTGGAATGCTTTGTTATAAACGACTACGTAAATGAAATCTGGTTAGTAAAAATGTATTATCTGGAACTATATTTTCTTAAAGTAGAAAATGTTTCGTGCAGTTTAAAAAAGAAATAAATTGCATTCAAAAAATGTATATGGCTAATATTATTATTTAAAAGTAGTACGCATGTATAATAACTTTACGTAAATTTTACATAAATATAATAAACTAATAAATTATACTTTCATAATCATTTAAAAATAATTTTGCAGCTTAATTTAAAACATGCTATATAAAAACACTGCATTTTGAAATCTACTGAATGCTATTAGTCAAGAATGCAGTAATCATAAATTTTCATAAATATATAAATAAATGTATTTATGTTAGATGGATCCTTTGTTTATAAATTTTGAAACTACATGCCGCTTGGTTTTGTAAATTGTTTCGCTCTACGTTTAAAGCCACTAAATAGATACAGTGTTATAATGCCAGATGCTGAATATCAGAAAAAATGAAACTGAGATTTTCAAGAGTAAAATGCTTGAAAATCTACAACTTTCAGATCTTATTTCTTAAGTAAAATTATCTGGGCTTCTAAGTAGCCAATTTTTGACAAAAACTTCAGATAATTCTCATTCAACCTGCCAGTAATCAACAGTTAATTAAGAGAGGTACAGTTGTTTTGCTGGAAAACTCCATTACCATACGGATAAAAGAACAGCATAAATGGATGAAAGCGACCACTGAGAAACTCTACGTACCAAATTGCAATGGAGAAGGTTCGTACAAGCACCAAAGATCCCAAACAGTGCAACGAAAAAGCACCTCAGGCCACGATTAAGCCATCAGTATACTTCTAACATGGTATGCAGGATCCATGGCTAGGTAGGGACTTATTTTCAGCTTCCCATCAGTGTTAAGCAGTTAGAATCGACACTTGTCACATCATGCTACTCGTTTCTAGTTCTCTACACTCCAGTCTTTGTGCTATCTTGGTCAGGCAAGATGTGCAGCCCGATGGCAAGTATTGAGCAATGGTATTTTCATAGCTCGACTGCTCCTGAAACTCATACGGTGAGCGTTGCAGTCTATTTACAGACGGTATGCCTGGCACCATCATTTAATTGGTGGTAATTTGAGCAAATATTTGGCTTCGCTGGCTACGTACAATACGCCTGAGACATCTCTCGCTGTCAAGGCTAATTATCCTTTGCAGTTTTCCTGGTCAATAGTTTTTTGTCCACCATCTAAGTATTCTTGGCGTGCTCTTGATAATGTTGACCTTGAAAATCTCAGCTGTTTGACGATTTAGGAAATTAAATGGCCCATGCATCTCGCACCTACGATTTGTCCGCAATTGAATGTGTCTAAATCAGGCCATTTACCCATACTAGCAATTCCAACAACTAATTCAGAACAACCACAATTCGCGCTTACTATGCATTCACCACAGCATCCTCACTTGAGCATTAATGATGCCCAGCACTACGCAACTTGTATAGCCCTTACTTTCACTAATTCAGAGGCACTTCATTGAATTATTAACTTGTATATAACAATTTTATGTTGTAAATCTACCTGTAAATGCTCCAACGGGTATGCAAACATGTAAAATACATGTATATTTCTAAGTAATATTAATGGAAATGTTTCATAAGAGATGCAGTACTTTCTCTTTCCCATTTAATTTTTATAAATTTCCTTTAAATAACTTCGGCAACGAATGCATAAAACTATTTATGCAAACATTCTATATACAGTTTTAGCTAGTAATCATATTTACATTAGCAGTCATATTTCAATCATATTTGCATCATATTCAATCATATTTGCATATACAGTTTTTGTTAGTAATCATATTTGCATTAGCAGGACACTCTTAATATTTATTTCATAAATATGGGTAATAATCCATAAAACTTTCATAAGTATATAAAATTAGGTTTATCATTTTCCAGAAATGTCCGGTCATGTTAAAGAAGATATACATTTCTTTAAAAGTTAACAAATTTTAATGGGTAGAAAAATATTCCAATCAGGGTATACAGTACGGAAATATTTTCCAAGAAAGGATTTCAATTTGAATTAACTCTTTATTTCTAATTATCTTCCAATATTCAATTCATATATATCTATATATAATGCATGTATTAAAACAAATATATTTAAAATCATTTGAAATTAATTTGATTTATCATATTTTATTAATCATCAGAAAAAGTGTACATTAAATTTGAAAAAGTAGTCAAAGATATTTTTTCAGCAATCTGTTTTTTTCTATTTTTTTCAGAGTTTTTATCATTATGCGGAGAACGATTATTATTTTTATCAACCACTCTTTTATTGCTCCTTATATTCTTAGTATAATAGATAATAAGTAATTGTTCCAAAAACCATCACTAGATGGCATATGAGTCGTTTTCTAGAATACGACAAAAAATCAAAAATTTATTTTGATGAAACATTTGTTAAGATTACAGGTCAATATCATTTCCATATCATTTTCTTCCATATCTATGGCTAAATTTTATTTTCAAATGTTGATATCTTTGTCCTTGCTACACACTTAACTTACTTATACTGCTTTTTTATGACTCAGATCTTCTTGCATTCCAGCGGAATTCTTTTATTTTCTTATTATTTTTTCCTTTATTTTCTTCTTATTAATAAAATTCTCTTTATTTAATTGATAAATTTTCTGATAGTTTCATGAAGTCCTTTCTAAAATTTTATGCAATTGTTCTTGATAAGTACTCTCAACAAAATATAAATATTGAAACACTGAGAGCCTGTAGAAAATAAGAAAATTTTATCGGTGGTCTCATTTTCACTACCATGTGTTGTATTGTACCAATGATATGAATAATTGATTATGATCCCTAACCCAAATAAGAATTCATTTCTGAGATTATTTGCGATGATATGATCGTTTAAATCTTATTTCATCACCATTAAAGCAAATTAATATACATGTTCTACTGAAGTATATTGGACAATTAAATTTCGTATAGCTTTAAGTGGTACTTTCTAATATGACGATGATAAGCTACTTTGGCAATAGTATTTAATGACTCTCGAAATTTAATTGCTTAGCCCCTTCCGTAGTTAAAATCGTTTTATTATCGTTAGTCAAGTATTTACGTGAATGACAAAGACTTTCTTAAGAAGCTTATATTGTTGGTTGTGTCGTAAGATCTTTAGCCATAATTCATGATTTAAAATACTTTAGTTTTCAGTAGATTTTATAAGTGACACCATCATTATATTAAATCCTACATTTCTGTTATAAAATCTAAAGTTTCTAGATTCATCATGTCATTAAATAAAGATTTTTCAATTATTTTTGTATTATAAAAAATGTTATTTAATAATATTGTGATGTGAAACTTAAACAACTATTTTGTATTAATAGTACATTGAACAAATAATATTTGCCCCGTTATTACTCACTTTCTTGTTGCATTTTTAGTTCTGAACTTTGCAACTTAGATTGTAGATTTTGAACAACTGCAGGAAACATCATAACTGTGAAATACTTATTTTTGTTGGTCATCAAATAGAAGAAATACATTATATTAATAAAACCATTCCAACAATGGATTATAAAATTCGACAAATTTATTCATCAATATAGTATTGTATATCTGCTCTATTCTCTTGGAATATGTAGGATCTATATGAGTCAAAGATATAATTGTACATTATCTTACTTATTTGACATTTTTCTCTTACATATACTATTATATACTATTACAGTTTGATAGAAAAGAGTTTTATTTAAGTAGTAAAACATATATAAAAAAAAGAGTAAGATTTGAAAATATATTGAACAAAGCCAAAGAAAATATAATAAGGTTTTTTTTTTTTATTTTAGTGAAAAAATAATTCATTTTAATTAGTTTACATGAATTTTTCAACCCTTTTTTAAGAAAAATAGTTCAAATATGTCGATAGCTAAATTTTTTTTATATATTTTGATATTTTTTTAATAGGATTTAGATTTTTAATCTAAAAAAAAATTAAAACAATATATATGCAAAAGTGTCATGTAATTCTTCTTTCGCTAGTATCACAAATACATAAATAGACATTTATTATGAATTGTCTATTGATGCATTTTAAATTTATTTCTTTTTGCATTTTAATCCTAAAGTTTAAAAAAATTAAACGATTAATTTAAACTAGAAAACGGGAACAGGAAGAATTCGTTCGTAAGGAATATTTCGTTTAGATTTGGTAAAAAAAAATATTTTAGCAATATATGATGAAGTTAAAAAAGTAAAAATATTGTATGTTTTCAATACATCTTAATTTTAATATACCTTATTAAAGTGAATATTTCGTTACCTATAAATTAGAAATTTGATTTTGATAATATGAATATAATTAGTAATTTTATTTACTGTAGAACATTTTAATTTTTCTATCTTCAGTCATTTTAAAATCTCGCTGCATTTTACAAAGATAACTTTATTAAAATTTACAAATTAAGTAAAAAATATAATGCTGCCGATAAAAAAAAAGATAAAATGTTCAAAATTACATAAGAAAGTGATTTATTCAAAGCTATTTACACAATTTTAATTCGAGACGTTTTTATAAATAGAGTTTAAGTACGCACTGATATTATTTGAAATACACTTTTTAAAAATTCTATACAAAAATACACTGCCATGAATTATTGCAAAAACTTACAAATACTTATAAATAATTTTTAACATAATATTTTGCATTTTTCTCAGCAATGATAAAGTTTTTATAAACATTTTTTAAAGATAGAAAAAAAGAGAATTTAAAGTACTTCTTTAAAAAATAATTGTTGTAAGTAATGTGAAATCGTTAAAAAAATGCAACTTTTTTAATCAAATTTTCTCTAGTAACACCATTAATATTTTTATTTTTCAGTAAATAAATAATTAGGCGTAATTATGAGCTATTGTATGAATGTTTCTTAATATTTTAAGAAACGAGGAATGTTTTTTAATGCCAAACAAAGATCTTACTAGAATTTTTTATGGTTTTCAAATTATTAAATATTAATACAATTTTTAATATTAAATAGATATGTTTTAATTTAAAGAAATAATGTATATACCTGTAGAATTCTCTATTTGATTATTTATACTGTCTTTAATATACAATTATTTTTTTAAAGATTGAAATTGTCTTTCTTCCTTTTGAATTATTTTTTCTTGCACAGGTACACTTTTCTTTTCAACAAGTTGATTTTTTACTCAAAACAATACTGTATTTTTCTTGCTGTCCTTAAACATAAAAACAACTAAACTAAACTTCGCAAACTAAAAACTATTCTTTAAAAACAACATTCATTTTCAAAATAGGGTTTGTTTAACCGATTGAGAATTAGAAGATTGTATGTGGGCGCGATCTATTTTCTTCCACGGAACATTGTGTGTAAGTGACCTGAACCAATTTACTTTATATGTCTGAGTTTAGTAACTTTAGGGTGTACTGGGTTTAGTCATTTTAAAAATAATTGCTATCTTAAACATAATTTATAAGCAATTATCAGAAAAACATACACATCCAATACTCTTAAAAATCAAAGGAATTTAAAAAATATAACGATATGTCTTAAAATGAATTTTTTTCTTTTAAGATATACTTTAGAATCCAGTACAAAATTAAAGATTTTAGAGGAATTGAATTTACTGTCACTAATGGCTTCTCAATTAGTAGTTGCAAATAAAATAGTGATATCTCATTTGAAATAAAATAATTTAGAAAAACACTGAACCATATTTTATTTATTTATTTATTTATTTATTTTTTTAATTTTTCAGATTTTATTTTCTGCTTACATGAAAACACAAAAGACTAAAGAATTTTTCTCTTGTTTTCTTGATTAAGTTAAAACTATATCGAAAATCAAAATCGTTATTTTGGCTGAAAGTTTATAACCAAGCAATAATATTTAAATAATTTTTGTTAAGTATGTATAAAATATAGTCTAATAGAATATTTTTTTGTTCTGGAAAATAATTTAGGTTCTTCAATATTCTTATATATAAATACGAAACTCAACATATTTTAAATGTTTCTAAAAAGCTCAAAGCTCTAATTTATAAATTCATTGAGTTTCATACTTTATTTTTGAACATATAACCATTTATTTTGAATTTCAATTAATATAACTGAAACTGAAATTTAAATGAAACACAAAATTATTATTTTATACTATATTTTGTGAGACATTGCAAAGTTTTCATTTATTTTCAGTTGTAAAGTTAAAACTGAACTATGTATTTTAATTAAATATAATTAGTAAGTAACGACAAGGAGTGGTTGATAAATTGATCGCCAAATTCAATTGCTTCAGAATGATAATAAAATGTCAACGTTCAAAATGCAAAATTAAATTTGCATTCATTAATTCAAATATTCAATTAGTTTCAACCATGTCACTTTATCTGATATTTAAAACTTCTAATATTATCTTATTATAATTTATTGACATGGATTGACCATACCTTAACTTAAAATAAAATTTCCTTTATGGATGGATAAATATACTTCATCAGAATTTCAAATTTTCTAGCTACTAAAAAATAATAAAATAAATTTTTTATTAATTTATAATGTTATGTATTATTATTTATGTTATATATTAAGAAAAAATGGAGTATTTTTTAAGAAGTCAACACATAGGGAATTAAGAAAGAACTTTAATTGTTTGCTTGATTTCATCCGTTTCGGGAAGTTTTATTTTATCCTGATTACATTATTTGAAGATTCACTTGATTTTTAGATATTGTAATGAAATTTAGACTTTTTTCATCATATATGTAAATTAATATACAATATTTTACACAAAAGCTTAAAAGGAACAATCCATTAAAAAATGCTATATTTGTTTAAAATCTGAGAAAACCATTAAGATAGATAATCAACATTTTTACCAAAACTTTAATTTTGGTTATGAATTTAAATAATGTAGTATATTTAAGCTCTTTAAAAATAAAGATATTTGTCTAATATAATTATTCAGAACAATTAAAGTGGGCTATTCTTGTCAAATAATTCTCACATTTCTTCATATTGCTTAACTTTCCAACTGATTATAAAATACATATCATTCATAGAGAATTTATATTTGTATTTCTAACAAAAACATTTACATTCCCCACTTATATATTTTCATTGAATAAATAATTTTTTAATATTCTGTACTGAAAATGTTGTGCAACTTCAACGTATTATAACTCAGAGAATTAATGGCGAAACCTTCAATTTACATTAATATATTCTCTAGTAAAGATATGTAGGCACAAAAACGCTGTTTAACTTTGGAGTTTTCAAAACTTATGCCCTTGTTCGTTGGAAATCAAAGCTATCCAACGAAAGAATAATAGAGATTTTTTCCCTTTACAAACAAGCTCTTTTCTTCTTCATTAGTTTGGCAAAATATATAACTATGAGGTGTAATATGCAAAAAAAGCTAGATTGAATGTTTGGAACTGAAAAGCACAGAATAGCTCTGCACATCAAGTATTTTATCTATAACAAAGAAAGGAAATTTTCCATCATGGAGAATATTTGGTTTGTTAGTTTTATATCCCATAAAAATAAATTCTTTCGTTCTGGAAGCGTCGTGAAAGTTTAGCATCCACGCACACAAGCTTTTTTTGCATACATTTCAAATGTTTCAGCATTGAATTGATGATTCCGTTTTATGTCTAAAATAAATAAAATTTTCTAAGTACATATATTGCGAAAAACACTATTTAATAATTTTCAAGAAACTTTTATTGAAATTATTTTTGTACAGTAATGTTTTCTAAAGAGCTTTTGAATTATTCAATGTTTATTGGGTAAATATATTTGAAAGTTTTAAAATAGGTTCTCTTAAAGTTTAAAATGACTTATTACGTCTAGAGCCAATGTTTATATATATATATATATATATAAATTTAAAGTAACTGTACATGACCATATTTTAAAGTTGTTTAAATATTATTGCAAAAAAATTATGGAATTTGGTGTCCAATATTTAAAAAAAAATTTTTTTTAAGCACTTTAAAAAAAATAGCTTGAAATTTCACTATTAAAGGTCTTTTTCTAATCAATTGCACATTCTGCATACAATAATGATAGTTTGTAATTTTATTGTTTGGAGATATGTTCAACAATGTGTAAGGCTCATCATCATCAGGCTTTCTGAAATTGTAAAACAGCATGTTTCACAATTGATCACGGTATGTTATCAGAAATACTATGGAATAATATTAAGAAAATGCTGTTCGGTTATCGAACAATCCCTGTCCATGAAATTACTGGCTGGTGGCAAATTTTCTTCCAAAATTATTTTTGAAGACATCTTTATCGCAAAGATTGTAGAAAAGAACTCCAGCTCATATAAAATTTGTGCTTGAATGTCACAGAGTTCTAGCAGATCAGAAACAATTTTATTCTTTTATAATGATGTCTATCGCTGTAAGGTGGTTAAGCATGTTTGAATCTAGAACTCCTATTTTTTTGAAAAAAAATACAAGCCAAGATTGAAGGTTGCAGTAAATCAACACCACACCATTTTATCATGTTCTTGCAAACACACCTTAAAGAGTGCATGCCCGTTTTAAGGTTCCCAAATCGGTAGTTGTGAATATTTACCAAACTATCCAAAGGAAAGTATGCTTCGTACCTGAAAATATTTCAAGGATATTTTGAATCAAACTTAAGGGGAAAACATATGAAGTGAATATTGGATAGTTTTCTTCAACATATTCAATTTTGCAGCGGAAGAGGATATTAGAACTTGTATGGTCTTTTGTTAGTTAGTAGAGCTTTTAGTATCCTATTATGAAATATAATTTCCTTACAGAGAATTTTGTGGTATTACCCTACGGGGGAAATGTTTTAAATATTCTATTTGGTTGAAAAATCCACGTTCTGATTATAGCAAGTTTAAACATTAAAAAATCACATTGGTATTTTTTGGCTCTGTGATGGGAGAATATTAGCATTTTCTTTTTTTCGTAATAGCTGGTGCCATTGAAGTTAATTTTCTAAGGCAACTTTATTTGAAGTTAAAGGCATTTTGTTTAATGAAAGTTTCTTTTTTTCGTGTTAGCTGTCAATGTGTCTGTTTTTTAGTTGCGGGCAATAATTTGGAGTGTTATCGTAGGCAGTTATCAATTGCGTAACTACTTGAAACTTAGAGTATTTTTATTAAATTTTTAGGTTCACACATTTTCAAGATTGTGTATTCTATTGAGTTGTAGAACATGATGATTAAACTTTATAATGAAAATATTATAGTAACTAAAATCAGGAATGACATACATTTTTCTTGTTTATTTTCAGAAAAATATTAATTTACAATGGGCAAGATATGAAAAGAAATTAAATTATAATATACTTCTATATACAAGCTAATTCAAATATCTTCATTTTTGTTTCTTATATTATATATAACAAGCCATAATTGTTAAATATTATTATAACAAATAGTTGTTTATCTCTTTATTGAGATCAAATTTTCGAGCGTGCAACTCTATTCTTAAAATTGTAACAATTCTGGGAATTGTTATTCCAATTTGATCAATGATTGTAGAACAATAAAGAAATTAAACTTTTCCTTCGTTCAAAAAATTCATTTCTTAGCTGCAATAGTTATGAAATTTTTAGCGAGAAAATTAATCGACACTTTGCTTTCTGTAAATATTATTGTAATAAAAAAATATTATATTCCTTTTGGCAGTAAATTAACAATTAAAGTGTATTTTAATTCATTGATTTTGAACTGTGGAAATATTTTTACACGGAAATTCACTGTTTAATTGTACAATAGTAAATGTGAAATCTAATTTAGATTTAAGGAATTGTGTATATATATTATTGAACACATTGAGTACATTTTCTGAAAAAAGAAACACATATAAAATCAAGAAAATTAGTTCGAATATTGGAAGAAAATCAATACTAAACATTCCTTCAAACATATCTGAAAACAATGGGATTTTGTACCATAGAAAATCGATGATCTTTTGAAATATGGAAATTCTTGTATCACCAGCTGGAAATAATTAAAAGATCATGAATAGTATAGCAGAATAAGTGAGAAATTAATTTCGTTATTCCACAGAGTCTTAATTATCAATTCTATGGAGTCAGCGTATTAAAATATAATAACGCTTGATTTATGAAATTTTAATTAATTATATTTTCATCATTTAAACAGCTCTAATTTGAAATAAATTTGTATAATTATTTTAAAACATTTATTTTTTACTGTTTCCAAAAATTTTATTTAAGTTATTTAAGTAATATTTTTTACCGAATATTTTCAGTGAACCGTCTATCTGTCGAAGGACTTTGTAAGGCATTTTAACATCCACTACGAAAATTGTCTTCTGGGATAATTATTATGGATAGTGTGGGTAGTGGTCCGTAATTATGTATCAAAAGGGAGAAAACCCGGAAAACTCTCAAGCACCGAACCCCAACGAATGCCATGCAGAATACAAGAGCACAATATCCATCACCCGTTGTGTACAGCATATCAAGCCTGGAAACTTACATTCAAAGAGAGCTGCTCTATAATTAAGCCATGTTAAGCCCAATAAAATCAGTTTTTTGTCAAGTGGTAGCCAGGCTGGCAATATGGGGTTCTATCCTCCCTTTTTTTTCAACTGAATAGTAATTTGGTGTGGTATCCAATTTCCTCAATACACACATGCAATAGGTACTCGTTTATAGGGTAGGCAACAATTCAAAACTCATTTATACAAGGAAAAGACAAAGACAGGAGAAGGAGAGAAAGTACATTCATCCCGGACCCGGATTCGAAGCCAGGACCTCCCAATTTGCAGTCAAGCACTCTGGCCACTGGACAGAGTGGATCAATTGAAATAAGCATATGAAAAATTAAATATCTTTAATTTCTAATGAGAAATGCTCACATTACTTAAAAAAATAGAAAATATATTTTTTGCGCCTTAGAACTATTTTTATACATATGTCATTGAAATTTGGAAATATTATTTTTGTATTACCAGAAAAAAGTATGCATTAATTGCTTTTGCAAAATATGTGACCTTGAACACTAATTCAATATTTTTCAAAAGGATGATTCAACCTCAGATTTGGAAAAGAAAAATTATTACTTAGAATATATTTAGAAAATTAAGTGGTACAAACAAATTATTAAATAGTTAGCAAAGTTTTAGAATTAATTAGGCAATAAAACATATGGGGTCAAATCGGGAAAATTAAAAACCCCAGCTGTTATCCAAGTAATTAATAAAGCTAATAAGTTTTGAAATCAGTAGAAAAATCATTAAAAAATAATATACTGTATGACACTATAACAATTCAATATA